>JAGFNQ010002258.1:168293-251035 GCA_024364735.1 Boesenbergia rotunda | reverse complement strand
CAGCCTTAGCTGTCTTGGTTCTGACTTTGGTCTCCAAAATGGAGCCCTAGGTCGAACTGACGCCTACTGTTCCCTCGACGGGGAACGCGTCCTCACCTACTCCTCTTGGGAGAATTTACCTGATGCCAACCGTTCCTCTGGTTGGACTTTTGCCTGACAGTCCTTTGTTAAGTCTTGGATGTCGAGCTGCCCTTCGCTCGGTGCCTAGCATTCCTTTGGTAGGGCTTTAGTCCCAGGCTGTCCTTCGCCTGGCGCCTAGCAATCCTTCGCTAGGGCTTGGATACTGGCAGTCCTTCACCAGTTGCCTAGCAGTCCTTCGCTAGGGCTTGGATATTGGCAGTCCTTCGCCAGTTGCCTAACAGTCCTTCGCTAGGGCTTGGATACTGGCAGTCCTTCGCCAGGTGCCTAGCAGTCCTTCGCTAGTGCTTTGTATCCTGGCAGTCCTTCGCCAGGTGCCTAGCAGTCCTTCGCTAGGGCTTTTTCTACACACTCAGTGAACAACGTTAGATCACAAACAAACTTAACTTTGAATCCTTTGCCAATATCAAAACAAGGTTCGATATGGTGCTTCCTGCATCAACAATCTCCCCCTTTTTGATTTATGGCAACACAATTCAAAGTTAAGTAAAAACTTATAACAGTTAATAAAAGAAGGTAAAAACACAATGAAGTATAGGAAAAAACACAATGAAGTATATCAAAAAAAATATTTTTTTTTTCATACTCCCCCTAAAACCCTGAATACTTGCAAAATACTTAACTTTGACCTTTCCTCCCCCTTTGACATATATCAAAAACAAACATGGGTGTTCAAGGTATCTAACAGGGATTTTTGAGTTTTCCTAAGTGCTTCATGTCTTTAACAAAGTATTTTTCAAAAAATGGAGTAAAAACATTTTCACTAACAAAACTTGTCTTTAACAAAGTATTCCTTTCTCTCTTTCCTATTTCTCCCCCTTAATATGAAATTCTTCTCCTTATGTTTTAGACCATTCTAAGAAAAACTTTCTTTGAAAAGGGAAAAAAATTTTAAGAAAGAAATTTTTAATTTCACTTTTTCTACTCTTCCTGTTGGTCTTATATCAAAAAAAATTTTGTAAAATATATTTTGAAAGAAATTTAAATTTGTGTATCAGAACTTGTGAAAAAAAATTGAGTGAAGTAATGTCATGTGTTATGATAATTTAAAAAATTTAGAAAGACTGAAAAATTTATGTTCAAAATCATAATTGGAGTCAAGTGTATATGATAAACAATGAGTTTACTTATTCTGAATATTTTGAAAAATGCACAAGAATGCAAGTACTTTATTGAGCTTTTGAAAGACATAAGTATTTTGAAAGATATTATGAATTTGAAAAACATAAGTACTTTTAAAATATTAAAGAAAATTACTCAAATTACTTGACTTATCTTTTTGAAAGTACTTACACATAATCTTTTACTTGCTTTGATTTCTTTTCCAGTCTGACACAATCCTAGGAAACCTTGTTAACTACAAGGAAATTTCCTTAAGTGTCCTGGAAATTTTCCAACTCAAGTAAATATTATTTCCAAAAGAATTTTTGATAAGCCAAAATGATAGTATTTTGAAAATATATGCAAGTACATTTTGAAAAATGTATCAACTTTGGAGGCACAATATTTTACTAGACTTGGTTTATTTTCAAGTCTAATACAATCCTAGGAAGCCTTGTTAACTACAAGGACCTTTCCTGAAGTGTCCTGGAAAATTTTCCAAAGTCAAGTAAATATTAATTTCAAAAGTATTCTCAATAGATTTTAAAAGTATTCCAAAGTCACGTAAAATTTTGAAAGTGATGATATATATAAGCAAAATGATTTTGCATGATAGTATTTTGAAAGAGTAATTATTTAAGTTTTCAAAAGGATTTTAAAAGTGCAATGCATGAAAATTTTGAAAATGCTCAATAATTCTTTTAATTTGATCTCCCACTTAACTCGACCTAGTCCTAGGAAGCTTGTTGACTACAAGCGATCTTCCTCTGAGTCTTAAGGTTTGATTCAAATTATACGAATTATCTAATAATTTCAAACTTGTTAGAAATAATTTCTTTTGATTTAGACTCCCCCTAAATTTGACACATCCTCGGAGTCTTCGTAGATCATTAAGTAGACCTTCCTTTGTGTCTTTAGGGTTTACTAAAATCAAAAGAATAATTTTGAATACTAGCATGGTAATATAATTTTAGAAAATTCAATTTGAAATGAAGATAATTTTAACGCATAATAATGGTTTTTTTTGTAAAGAACAATTTTTGAGAAATATAGTGATAATTTGAAAACAAAAAAAATCTTTTTTTTAAGTAAAAACAATAAATATCTAAGCCCGGACTGTAGACAAAAAGAAAATATCCTAAGTAATCCCTAGGGTGACTTTTTGCCATACAAGAGTAAACTAATTTTAAAAAAAATATTTGTATAATGGTAAAGGAAAGAAATAAATGTTATGAAATAAATTTCAGGTTAGTGAACAAAAGAGACTTGATTTTAATTACAATGATTGGAAACATTGACTCTTAGTTAAAAAGTTAAATTTGATTTTTGTGAAAATGAAAATTTAGAGGGTTAAGTTTGTTCAGTTGAATTAAATTTTGAATTTGATTGAATTAAATTTAATTGATTTAATTGATTTAATTAAGATTTAATTGAATTTAATTGATTTAATTAAGATTTGATTTAATTTAATTGATTTAATTAAGATTTAATTGATTTAATTGATTTAATTGAATTTAATTGATTTAATTAAGATTTAATTGATTTAATTAAGATTTAATTGATTTAATTAAGATTTAATTGATTTAATTAAGATTTAATTGATTTAATTGATTTAATTAAGATTTAATTGAATTTAATTGACTTAATTAAGATTTAATTGAATTTAATTGATTTAATTAAGATTTGATTTAATCTGAATTAGTTGGTTGGGTTGGACTCAACTTTTAGGTCCTAAGCATCTCACCCATTTCTAAGTGACAAAACAGGATATCCTTAACTGTTTTGTGAGATGCATATTTTAATAGAAGGATTTATTTTGAAAAGACTATGATTAATTTTGAAAAGTTAAATTAATTTTTTAAACCCAATTTAAATTTGTTTTGAAAAGAGATATTTGAATCTAAAATTAACTGAAAATTTGTGTTAGATTTGAATTTGACAAGAAGTAACTTGAATTTGAATTTCAAAAATTGGCTTCCAGGTCTTGGCGAGACACTAGGCCTTCTTTGGCTGTAGCCTTATTGGATCATCAACTCTTTCCTAGACAAAGCCTTTTAGTGAAATTTCATCTTCAAAATTACCTTTTGATAAATTCTGGTCTAACTAGTTTGGGTCTTGGATCGGTAGCTTCGGCTAGTTGCGCCAAAATGGCTTCCCTAACGTACTATCATCTCACCTCCACCCAATACTATGTTGTTCAAATTTCAATTAACTCTTTTGTCCTTAAACTATCCAATCCTAATTTTAAGCAAAAAAAAATAAAAAGAAGCATACAATTAAAGCAAAAAAAATGATCTAAGTTATATCATAATCGTAATAATATTCTGGATTTTCAAAAACAGCAATATTATGAATTAAATTTTTATATGAATTAAAGTTACCCATCTTTCCTTTGCTTGATTGTTTCTTCAGTATTTTGTAGTGGTCGCGAGCCAATTGGACCAGTTTCCAAGGATCCCTTCCTTCGTTGTCAGATTCTGAGTCTGAGTCGGAGTCAGGTACTGGTTGAGGCTTCTTTTGCAGTTCTCTTGGAGTTTTCCCTGCAATAGAATTTACACCTTCCTCGACCATTACAGTATCTGTTTGATTATTTAATACTAATTTTGAAAAGAATTTAAAATCAATTACCGTCTCAGTTAATTCGTTTTCTAAATCTAACTTGGATTCGGGTTCAGATTCTGACTCGGTTGTTTGTGCTTGGACCGAGACTTCAAGATGACTTTGGTAATCTTCTTCTTCATTTGATTCGTCCGATGATTCGAACATCTCTCCTTCAAAGACCTCAATATCGGAGCTATTTTCGTGTAGGTTGAGTAGCTTCTCCCACATCTCTTTAGCACATCCAAATGAACTGACTAGCTTGAGTTGTTCGTTGGTTAGACCGCATTGTATGATTACTGTTGCCTTAGCATCAGTCTCGATCTTCCTCAGAGTTGGTTTATCCAATTTGTCCCAAGTGATCGATGTTCCATCTTCCGTGGGAAATCTGAACCCCGTTTGGATTATCGACCATAGATCCATATTAGCCTTTAGGTGGGATTCTATTTAACTTCTCCAGGAGTTGAAATTTTCACCAGAGAAGAGCGGTGGACGAATGCTATTCCATTCTTGATTGGCCATTAAAAATAATCCTTGCACACAAAAGAAATAACAGAAATGTACCAAGACTTGGTCTTGGATTAGTAGTGCGGGAGAAAAAAAAATAGCCCAAAAAAAATATTGCATGACTTTCGAGGCAGAATAATAATAAAATAATAAAAATGATTTATGACAAATTTTTGAAAATATTGATTTTGTTAATTCTGATTAATAATGACAAAGTAAGAATTTAATCTTTAAAAAAAATTTGTTCGAATTAAAGTAGCACGAATTTTGAGAAAAATATTAAAATAATAAAAAAAATTTATGACAAATTTTTAAAAATTGTTTGTTTTATCAATTTTGACTTATAGTGAAAAAATGAGAATTCAAAATTTTAAATACACCTACAGATATTATTTATTTGAAAATAAAAAGCGAGACTGATCGAGTGGTGTTGATTAACAAAAAGAAAAGAAGTGAAAAAAAAATTCGTAAATCCGAAAAAACTTTCAAACTGGTGGTTGCACCAAGTTTGAACTACCCCGCTCTGATACCACTTGTTGGATCGATAGAACCGATAGAGGGGGGGTGAATATCGGTATTCTTTTTTTAGGAAAATTAAGAGCAAGTGCACAGTGAAAAATAAAAAATAACACAGAGAAGCAGTCGTTTTTACTTGGTTTGGAGCCTGTGTCGACTCCTACTCCAAGGCCCACGGTCGTTGACCGTTTACTTTGGGCAATTCTATATCAGGCGCAAAGTCGTTTACAAAAGATTACAGAATTATAATTACGTACAGTAAACTTTAAAATAGTTCTTTTACCGACGTCCGGAGTAGATCGATTATTTCGGGGCAGCAGGACGTCGTCGGCTCGATTTGGAGAGTTTCCGGAGCAAGGCGCGAGAGCAGAAGAGCTTTGAGGCGTTGAACGAAGTTGTGTCTTGAAGCCTTGGTCGAGGGTCCTTTATATAGGGCCTGGGGGCGCCCGAGACGTCGGGGGCGCCCCCCACGTGGCCTTTGATCCGCAAAGGTCTCAGTCAGCATCTATCCTCTGGATCCGCTTTGACCGGGGCGCCCGGAGCGCTCGGGGCGCCCGGATTGACCGGGTCAAGCGTTATCTGCTTGGGTTCGATGCCTTCTGGTTCGAGGCATGCGCATGGGGGCGCCCGGGACGCTGGGGGCGCCCGGGAGCAGCGGGGGCGCCCGGCCCAGCATCTATTCGAACCCTTTTTCTCTTTACTTGTTTTGTATGCACCTTGGGGGCGCCCGGGACACTCCGGGCGCCCTACTCAGCCATTGCCTCTCTCCTTTGAGGCTTTCTGAGCTGCAGACACACGTTCCTTCGGTCCTGCATCCAGGGTTAGTCCAAAACACAACAATACATTAAGTAGTTTGATTATACAGCCTTAGCTGTCTTGGTTCTGACTTTGGTCTCCAAAATGGAGCCCTAGGTCGAACTGACGCCTACTGTTCCCCTGACGGGGAACGCGTCCTCACCTACTCCTCTCGGGAGAATTTACCTGATGCCAACCGTTCCTCTGGTTGGACTTTTGCCTGACGGTCCTTTGTCAGGTCTTGGATGTCGAGCTGCCCTTCGCTAGGTGTCTAGCATTCCTTTGCTAGGGCTTTAGTCCCAGGCTGTCGTTCGCCTGGCACCTAGCAGTCCTTCGCTAGGGCTTGTATACTGGCAGTCCTTTGCCAGTTGCCTATCAGTCCTTCGCTAGGGCTTGGATACTGGCAGTCCTTCGCCAGTTGCCTAGCAGTCCTTCGCTAGGGCTTGGATACTGGCAGTCCTTCGCCAGGTGCCTAGCAGTCCTTCGCTAGGGCTTTGTATCCTGGCAGTCCTTCGCCAGGTGCCTAGTAGTCCTTCGCTAGGGCTTTTTCTGCACACTCAGTGAACAACGTTAGATCACAAACAAACTTAACTTTGAATCCTTTGCCAATATCAATACAAGGTTCGATATGGTGCTTCCTGCACCAACAGGTAGAAGACAATTGGTGATGATCTTGAACAGAACATAGTCAATAGGGGAAAGGCTAAGAGCAGGAAATGTGGAAAAATCACTGGTGCGCTCACCGGAATCCCTCGGCCTGGGATGGCCTAGAAAGTACTCGTAGATGGAATCAGGAGTGACTCCATCGAAGGGAACCGGAAGAGGATTAGGAAGGTAAGGGTAGAGAAAGAAATCATTGTCTGACCGACGACAACCAAGAAAATCAGTAAAAGTTGATCGATTAAAATCAAGGTCGACACTGGCGACACGAGTCCTCCACCCCGTTCCCTCTCCACTCACCATGTTATTATAAAATTCAGAGACCAAGTCAAGGTTGATAGGCCTCTCAAGGTAAAGAATGGTTTGAAGATTATAATGTGTGATAATTTGTCGGATTGTCGGGCAATGTTCATAGATGAAGGATTGCTCTATAGTTCGACATGGCATTAACTTGAAATTGTGCCACTCGAAATTTAACGCAAGAGTGACACTCTGAAATCGAGTATGTAGAGGTGGTGGAGGCCTTGGAGAAGGTGTAGATATTGAAGGGCCTTTGCCCTTTGAGCTTTCCACCATAGGTTCCTTACCCTTAGAAGATTTTCTATAGATCGGAATAGATAAATATGATCAAGATAAGGTTAAACTCAATCAGAGAACGTGATCAAGACACAATGATTAACGGAACACAGTTGGATCAAGGAACCAAGATTTGATCATGGAGCGATAATCATAAAGTGAAGCATTTGATCAAGAGGGTCACGGCCAACACAAGAAGGTCACAGTACAAAACATGGTTAGCCTCACAACATAATCTATGAACTGATTTGAAAGGAAAACTGTGACAAAACTTACTTAGGTGCCATTTGTGAAGTTCTTGGAGGTTGGAAGAGCAAGCTTGCGCAAAGAGAAACTTGGCGCAAGAGAGATCGCACAGCCCTTCAGCGAGAGAAAACGTCGCAGGAAGAAGACAGAGCAAGAACCCTCTTAGAATCATACGCGCACACTCACGAGAGGAAGATGAAAGCACTGGGAAGCTCTCGCTCACACAAGGTCGTGCGAGTGGGAGGTTTCGGAGCTAGGGTTCGGCAATGAGAGGTTTTTCGTGAAGTTAATCGGTTGGTGGATCGGTCCACCAACCGCAATTTAATGCTATGGAACGGATCACCGTTCGATATGATAGCGCCCAGACCGATCAGGCTATAGCCTGATCAGACTGACCTGAGTCTGATCGGTCGGGTGACCGATCAGGCGCGCTCTTGATCGGTCGGCTGATCGATCAGGACACGAACAGTAGGGTTCGGAGAGAAACCTTTGAGCTCCCTGATCGGTCTGTGGACCGATACCATAGGGTGCCAGATCGGTCCAGGGACCGATCCAGGCTGGCTCAGTAAGGTTGATCAGAATTTCGTAAAGTCACTGATGCCCCTCTGATCGGTCTGTGGACCGATCGTTCCAGGGTGGAGCCAGATCGGTCCGGAGACCGATCAGCCTTACCCCTGATCGGTCGGGTGACCGATCAGGGTTCCTGAAACTCCCAGATTCAATCAGAAACTTTCAGTTTCAGATTTTCGAAATTTTTCAACGAGATCTGATGAAGTTTATCGAACTTGGACATGATCTCATGACTAAAATTGATCCCTGAACAAGGATCAAAAGTCCTTATAGGTTCAACAATCACTTTGATCCATCCAAATGGAGTCAAACTCAATCAACAATCATTCAAGCAATTTCAACTAAGTTTGTTCCAAATTCAAGTTTCCAATCAAGTTTCCTTGATTGGAATGTCCATGTATGATCATGGAGCCAAATACACATATGTTATGTATTGGTTTTCCCCATACTTGGTCACCGAAGTGATTATTATCTCGTCAACTTAATTTCTCAAGGGATGCAATGACATTTTGAGAAATTGAGTTGATCCTAACATCTCACTGATAGATACTATTTTATTGATTATTTGAGTTGCTAAAATCCATGTTTGACTTATGTTTTTATTGCTAAAATTGTGAAATTGCCCTAGGTTTTACAACTTACTCTTATTTTGGACTTAATTGCAAATTTGCATATTTTTTGGATTATTTGGCCACTAAATTCTTGATTTATTTTTGTAGGCATCAAAGGTTCAAGGATCTAGGGCATATTGGGTCAAACTTGAGTCAGAATTGAACCGGATCGAATTATCAAGCTTACGATTAATCCGGGCCGTCCGATTCAAAAGCGGTTAGATCCGAGCCATCCGGGACCATCTGAAGCAATCCGAGCTAGGGTTATGGTTGATCAAGCATTCTGATCAAGATCTGAAGATTTCATCCCAATCGGAGCTAAATCAACCGTTGGATCAAGCTTGGAGGGCTCTAGATCGTCCATTCGAAGATTAAGTTGATCTAGACCATCCGTTGCACATCTGGAGGATCCGAGCTACCACGAGACAGATCCTGACCCCAGATCATCATCATCAAAATTTGGATCAAATCAGAGCAAGATCAGTCGTTGGATCTCCTCCGATCAATCTGGACCGTCCGTGCTTAAGTATTTAATCAAAAATCTGCAGAAGCTAACCTTCGTCGCGTCTTCAGTGTTCTTCGCCGTTCTTCCACCGTTCTTTATCGTTTCTTTAGATTTTGCTTCGAAGAAGGCGTGACCACCTCAACTTCCATCCCAGATCAAGAATCGAGTCTTTGGTGATTGTTTCTTGAAGAATTCAGCTCCATTTACGCCGGAACAGGGATTGTTTGAGTGTTTCGGCAATTCCTCAGTCCGACCACTTTCTTCTCATCCGCAATCCACATCCAAGCTTCTTAGCCATTTGTAGGGGTTCTCAGGTGAGCTCAGAAGCTTCCCAATTCATCATCGCAGCTCCACCAATTGAGATAGAGAGATTCGGACTGTAATTTCCAGCAAGCGCAGATTTGATGCAGAATCAACTTCAGAAATGATTATCCACTGATTTGCTGAGCCTAGGGGTTTGAAGCCAGCTCTTGATTGACAACCAAGAAGTTCTTGAGCTTAGGAAGGGTTGAGGAGTAGTTTAGCTAGCTAATTTTCCTGTTTTTGTAGCTGTAATTTGATTTCTGCCGAATTCTGTTCTGTTTCTGCAATTTTCAGTTTTCAGCTGTCTTAGTTTGTAATTCTGAATTGTTTGGTTTCATTAGGTTTTTAATCTTCGAGTTCAGTAATTTAGGAACTTGTTTAGTGATAGATTGAGTTAAATTTCAGTTCAATGGTGTTTAGTTTGCTGCGTGCCAATTCCTAGCTTGCATGCCATTTTATTCCTGCATTACCATTCAGTTTTTGATTTGTCTCTGAGTGTTTGATCTCTGAATTGTTTTCAAGCTTGTAGTTGTCAATTTATGCTCTAGCATTAGATTGATAGCGTGTTTAGTTAAAATAGCATTCAATTGTAGTAGTTTGCAATTCCATTTCTTGCGTGCCATTTTATTTCTGCAAAAACCCATTTCTGAATTTTTGCTTCTCAAGTCTTGATTTCAGTTTCAATTCCTCACCTTAGTCTTGCTTAGTTCTGTCCTAATACCTTTGTTTCCCAATCGTACCAATCAGTTTTAAAAAGAAAAGAAAAGTTGAGTTGGAAGATCACTCATTTCTTAATTTAGAGATAGTTTTTGGCACAAAAAAATCTTCCCTTGCGTGCCAAATGCCTTGGATCTAGTTGCATCGAAAATTAACCTGCTGTCTTTGTGGCATCTGATTGAGTTGAAATCAATAAGTTGCATTCATCCATTTCGAATTTCCTTTGCATTTGTGGCTTCCAAAATTGTAGTTAGTTTGAGTTAACATTTGTAGCTTGTTTAATTACCGAAATGCATAAATAGCAATTGCTTTAAGCTTGATTTGCTTCAGAAAACTTCTATCATACACTCTATTTCTTTGCATCAGAATTTATTGTGCATTTGAATTTAGGCTTGCTTTTCCAAATATTGGTTAAATCCTATAGCTTGATTCGGTTTCCATTGGTTGAATTATCAATTGCCATCACTTGTTTAGTTATTAGTTAAGTTTCTTTCTTGTCATTGCATTTTCACTTTTATCTAGAACCCAAAACCAAATTACTTATTTGAAACCCAAAAACACAAACGACACATAAACCAAGGTCGAATCAAACACGACAACTAGCCCCGAGAAAAATACAACCTGTGGCCCCTTTGCTACATTTTTATATTTCCATTGCAAAAAGGGTTTCCAGCATTTTATTCACATTTAAATTTGAGGCCCACATTCGTGACAGTCTATTTTGGGTCCATCAAATTTTTGGCGCCGTTGCCGGGGAACTACTAGTTGATTTTGTAGGACCGGTGCCGTCGATAGAGGGGGGGTGAATATCGATCGTTCAAAACCCTTTTAGAAATCTTCATAAAACTTTCATTCTGGACTTAAAATATTAGTAGCGCAGCGGAAAATGAATAGAACGACAAACAGAACAAAGGACACGGCGGATTTTACTTGGTTCCCGACCCCCCAGGGTCAGTACATCCAAGGCCTATGCACGGGAACGCCCGTCCACTATTGGTCTCCTTTCCGGACTTTCCGGAGGCGGAGAAACCCAACTTACAGTGCAGAATTACAAGCAATAATATAGAAATTTAAGTACAGTAATTAAAAAGCAAACCAACGAGAAAAAGTATGAAGCTCGGCCGATCTGGACCTCCGAAGTGCCGCGCACCTCCTCCTGGAGCCTCCCGGTCGTAGAGCCTCGTTTCTAGCATGTTGTCGTCGGTCAGAAAGCTTGGGATCGCTCTTGGAAGTTGTATCTGAAGCAGAGGGGTCGAAGCCCCTTATATAGGCCTCCTGGGGGCGCCCCGGAAGAATCGGTCAAACCTTATCCTTGCGCCTACCTCGCCACAGGGGATAAGATCTTTGACCAGGGTGCCCCGGATGCTCCGGGCGCCCCCGTGGAGGCTTATCCTGTGTTCTGGCTTCGAAACAGCAAAACAGCTACTAATCCGGGCGCCCCGAACGCTCCGGGCGCCCCGGTTGACACCTGTTTTGACTGCATCACGAAACTGCCTATTTAACCTTTACCTGGGGGCGCCCCCCTTGCTGGGGGCGCCCTGGTTGCATGGGGGCGCCCCCAACACTGGGGGCGCCCTGGTTAGGGCCTCCAGCAAGGTACTTTAACTTCCAATCTTGGCACCTGCAAGACATACAACCACAAAACATATACACATATAATAGCGGTCTTAAGGACTTGGTTCGGACTTCGGATTTGCACGAAACCCTAGGTCGAACCGGCACGAGTTCCTATCCCCGAGAACTCGCCCTTCACCTACTCCTTTCAGGAGACGATTGCCACCCAGTCCTTCGGATGGACTTTTGCTTAGCCTCCGATCACTCCGGATGTTGAGACGCCCGAACCCCGACCCGTCTCTACTCCTGTCCTTAGTCATCGCTCAGCTAAGTTACTCAGTCCCTTGGACCAAGACTTCATTACCTAGCAACCCTTCGCTGGGTGCCTAGCAGCCCTTCGCTAGGTCTTTGTTACCAAGCGGTCCTTTGCCTGGTGCCTAGCAATCCTTCGCTAGGTCTTCTATGCCTAGCAGCCCTTCGCTAGGTGCCTAGCAGCCCTTCGCTAGGTCTTCTATGCCTAGTAGTCCTTCACTAGGTGCCTAGCTGCCCTTCGCTAGGTCTTAGGGTTTTGATACCTAGCAGCCCTTCGCTAGGTGCCCAACAGCCCTTCGCTGGGACTTAGGGTTTCGATGCCTAGATTAACTAGGACTTTTCTTCAGCTTAGTTTACTTCACTTTTGCTCCCCTTTGTCTGTTCAATATATCACTGACTTAAGTGTATTGTCAAACATTAAAACACTTAAAGAGGAATATCATTGATGCAACTTGCACCAACAATCTCCCCCTTTTTGATGTTTGACAATAACTTAAGTTAGATTGGTTTAAAGGGGCTAAATCACTATCCTTGGAAAAAAATGAAAAAAGTTTTGAAACTACATTTTTGATCTTTGGGAGAAAATTTTTCTAACTTAAGCACACCTCTCCCCCTTTGTCATACATCAAAAATAATACTTGCACCAATAATGAGAGTATTTTTGAAGATACTTAGTATAAAATTTTGAAAGGTACCAAAAACTAATACTTAAGTATTTTGAACTTAGACAACTTAGACAATGTTTTTGAGAAAATGTCAAATATTTTGAAAGATGATCTTTGAGGCATGCAACTACTTTTGAAAAATAATAGAGTCAGCAAAAAAAATGATATTTTGAAAAATAATAAGTAATTTTTGAAAAATATAAGTACCTTTGAAAAATGTATTTTTTTTTTAAAAGAGTAGGTACTTTTGAAAAATATAATTTTTTTTTAAATTAAGTACTTTTGAAAGAATATTAGGCTTTGAAAGACATAAGTACTTTTGAAAACATAATATTTGACTTTACTTGGATTATTTTTCAGTCTGACACCATCCTGGGAAACCTTGTTGACTACAAGGACATTTCCTAAGTGTCCTGGAAGTTTTTCAACCCAAGTAAACATTATTTCAAAAATTTCATAAGTCACAGAATCTAAGTTAATTTTGAAAAGTATAGGAATTTTAAAGTTATAATACTTGATTCGGTTTATCTTCCAGTCTGACACAATCATAGGAAACCTTGTTGACTACAAGGACATTTTCCTAAGTGTCCTGGATGATTTTTCAAACTCAAGATATTATTTCAAATTGATCAAAATCAGATGAATTTTTGGAAAAATTTTATAAAAAATTTGATAGCATTTTAAAATAATACTTATGTTTTCAATAGGATTTGAAAATATCGCGCATGAAAACATTTGAATTATTCAATAATTCTTTTAATTTGACCTCCCCCTAAACTTGACTCAGTTCTGGGAAGCTTGTTGACCACAAGTACTCTTCCTCTGAGTCTTAAGGTTTGATTCAGATCAAAAGAGTAATCTAATAATTTTTAAGATAAATAATTTTAATACTTGTCAGAATATTGACTCAGACTCCCCCTAAAACTAACACGTCCTAGGAGTCCTTTTAGATCATCAAGTGAACTTTTCTCTGTGTCTTTAGGGTTTATCAAAATCAAACAAGACAGATAAATTTTACAACATAAATCTTTTTCGAAAAACATAAGTGATAACGATTTAAGGTTCAGTTTTCGAAAGGTATTTTCAAATAATAGTAATTTTTTACAGTTTAATTTTCGAGAAAAAAATGAAAAGCACTCTCCCTGTATCCGATACCGTTTGACTCTATCTAAGTGCCTTAAGGAACGTTAGTATTGTCCTAAGAGGCTTGTGTCTAATTGAGTGAGTCAAACAATTTTTGAAAAGATATAATTTTTTAAAAACGTATAATATGTATATTCAATCAAACAAGCATGAATTCCATAAAAACATTATTATGTTGAAGCACTATTTTGAAAATATAATTTTAGGAAAATATTCTAACCATTTTGAAAAACACTTTTGAAAAATATTTTTCAATTCATTAGTCTTTAACATCTCACCCATTTTAGATGTATCAATACAACAAGCATAGTTGCCTTATGGGTGTATTGTGAGATGTTTAATTTATTTTTCTTAATTTATTAATTCTAAGAATTAATTGAAGCTTGTGTTAGATTTGAATTTGACAAGAAGTAACTTGAATTTGAATTTCAAAAATTGGCTTCCAGGTCTTGGCGAGGCACTAGGCCTTTTTTGGCCGTAGCTTTATGGGATCATCCATCCTTTCCTTGACAAAGCCTTTTAATGAAATTTCATTTTCAAAATCACTTTTTGAAAAATTCTGGTCTAACTAGTTTAGGTTTTGGATCGGTAGCTTCGGCTAGTTCCGCCAAGATGGCTTCCCTAACGTACTATCATCTCACCTCCACCCAATACTAGGTTGATCAAGTTTCAATCACTCTTTTTCCTATAGCCGTTCTAAATTATAAAATTTAAATATGAATGATATGTCATATATTAAAGAAAATAGCAAATGCATGTCATGGCAGTTATGCATGAGTCAAACAATTCAAATAATTTTATTTAAATTTCTAAATGTATCAAATTCCCGATTTGATACATGTCGAGTGAACCCACGAATATGTCAACCCACTTTGACATATTTAATAATATTAATTTTAATTGTTATAGTTTGGGTAAAATTTTATTTTGGTTTGAGTTTAAGTTATTTAAGATTTTAGTTGAATTCAGGTTAATTAAGAATTGATTGAATTAGAAAATCAATTAATCAATTAAGAATTAATAAATTTAAGTATGAATTTAATTTAAATTAATTTCGAATTAACAAGGATTAATTTAATTTAATTTGAATTAATTTGAATTTAATTTGGATTTAATTTGAATTATTTGAATTAATTCGAATTTAATTGAATTTAATTGAATTAATTCGAATTTAATTGAATTATTTGAATTAATTTGAATTTAATTGAATTTTAATTGAATTATTTGAATTAATTCGAATTTAATTTGATTTAATTTGAATTATTTGAATTAATTCGAATTTAATTGAATTTAATTGAATTAATTCGAATTTAATTGAATTATTTGAATTAATTAATTTGAATTTGAATTATTAAGAATTAATTACTTTGAATTTGAATTATTATGAATTAATTAATTTGAATTTGAATTATTAAGAATTAATTAATTTGTATTTGAATTATTATGAATTAATTAATTTGAATTTGAATTATTAAGAATTAATTAATTTGAATTTGAATTATTAAGAATTAATTAATTTGAATTTGAATTATTATGAATTAATTTGAATTTGAATTAATATTTAATTTGAATTTAATTAATATTTAATTTGAATTTAATTAATATTTAATTTGAATTTAATTAATATTTAATTTGAATTTAATTAATATTTAATTTGAATTTAATTAAGTTTTAATTTGAATTTAATTAAGATTTAATTTGAATTTAATTAATATTTAATTTGAATTTAATTAATATTTAATTTGAATTTAATTAATATTTAATTATGATTTAATTTGAATTTAATTAATATTTAAATTTAATTTAATTAAGATTTAATTTGAATTTAATTAATATTTAATTTGAATTTAATTAAGATTTAATTTGAATTTAATTAAGATTTAATTTAAATTTAATTAAGATTTAATTTAAATTATAATGATTAATTAATAATTGTGGGTTTAAATTCATCATTTTCATTATTTCAAAAATTTCTTCTCCATTTTTATCTTTCTTTTCAAGTTTTTCTAATAATTTTGATTTATTTGATTTTTTGTAATTTTTATTAACTATGGCCTTTATCTTAGATAGTTCTATATCCTCCTCAAAATTAGATTTTTCAATATCCTCACAGTAGGTGGAGTAAATTGGGCCACTAGTTAAAGTTTTATAATAACTTTCAAGATTTTCTATAATTAAGTTATCATTTATGAGAATTTTATCTGTATTATCCTCATGAATATTTTCAACAAAATCATCTTTATCCTTAAAATTTTCACTAATTTCAGGGATATCACTAGAATTATCCTTAAGGTTTTCAAATTCGAATTCGGAATTATCCTTAGGATTTTCGAATTTGAATTCCGAATTATCCTTAAGATTTTCGAATTTGAATTCAAATTTATCCTTAGGTTTAATTTTATCTGATTTAAAATTATTAGAATTAATTTTATCGGATAAATTATCAGGATTAATTTTATCAGATAAATTATCAAGATTAATTTTATCAGATAAATTATCAGGATTAATTTTATCAGATAAATTATCAGGATTAATTTTATCAGATAAATTATCAGGATTAATTTTATCAGATAAATTATCAGGATTAATTTTATCAGATAAATTATCAGGATTAATTTTATCAGATAAATTATCAGGATTAATTTTATCAGATAAATTATCAGGATTAATTTTATCAAATAAATTATCAGAATTAATTTTATCAGATAAATTATCAGAATTAATTTTAGCAATTAAATTATCAGAATTAATTTTATCAGATAAATTATCAGAATTAATTTTAGCAATTATTGAATTGATATTAATAATTAAATAGTTAATTTTGGATATTTTAATCATATCCGTATTTTCTAATCTTTCATGCAAAATATTTAATCTACTATCCAGTAAATTTAATTTATCAGAAAAATTAACTGAATTATCTAAGGACAGTGCAGGAAATTGTAAAACTTTTGGAACGTAAATCTTACGTACCTTCGCCGGACACTTGTTTTTGTAATGTCCGTATTTCTTGCATTTGAAGCATTGTACGTGATTTTTGTCTCTCCGGTTTCCTGGCGCTGGTACCTCCTTTGCCGCCGGTGACGAACGATTATTACGAGTAGGGCATTGATTTTTGTAGTGCCCTCTCTCCCTGCACGTGAAACAAATAATATGCAATTTAAAATTAGACATAAAAAAAATGTACCTGATTCACCCCTGGGCTCCCCCTCAACTCCTGGCGTCGTTGCTCCGTCGGCAGTTAGTCCGGTGAAGAGCGGCTCGGCTCTGATACCAATTGTAGGACCGGTGCCATCGATAGAGGGGGGCTGAATATCGATCATTCAAAACCCTTTTAGAAATCTTCGTAAAACTTTCGTTCTGGACTTAAAATATTAGTAGCGCAGCGGAAAATGAATAGAACGACAAACAGAACAAAGGACACGGCGGATTTTACTTGGTTCCCGACCCCCCAGGGTCAGTACATCCAAGGCCTATGCACGGGAACGCTCGTCCACTATTGGTCTCCTTTCCGGACTTTCCGGAGACGGAGAAACCCGACTTACAGTGCAGAATTACAAGTAATAATATAGAAATTTAAGTACAGTAATTAAAAAGCAAACCAACGAGAAAAAGTATGAAGCTCGGCCGATCTGGACCTCCGAAGTGCCTCGCACCTCCTCCTGGAGCCTCCCGGTCGTAGAGCCTCGTTTCTAGCGTGTTGTCGTCGGTCAGAAAGCTTGGGATCGCTCTTGGAAGTTGTATCTGAAGCAGAGGGGTCGAAGCCCCTTATATAGGCCTCCTGGGGGCGCCCCGGACGCTGGGGGCGCCCCGGAAGACTCGGTCAAACCTTATCCTTGCGCCTACCTCGCCGCAGGGGATAAGATCTTTGACCAAGGCACCCCGGATGCTCCGGGCGCCCCCGTGGAGGCTTATCCTGTGTTCTGGCTTCGAAACAGCAAAACAGCTACTAATCCGGGCGCCCCGGTTGACACCTGTTTTGACTGCATCACGAAACTGCCTATTTAACCTTTACCTGGGGGCGCCCCCCTTGCTGGGGGCACCCTGGTTGCATGGGGGCGCCCTGGTTAGGGCTTCCAGCAAGGTACTTTAACTTCCAATCTTGGCACCTACAAGACATACAACCACAAAACATATATACATATAATAGTGGTCTTAAGGACTTGGTTCGGACTTCGGATTTGCACGAAACCCTAGGTCGAACCGGCACGAGTTCCTATCCCCGAGAACTCGCCCTTCACCTACTCCTTTCAGGAGACGATTGCCACCCAGTCCTTCGGATGGACTTTTGCTTAGCCTCCGATTACTCCGGATCTCGAGACTCCCGAACCCCGACCCGTCTCTACTCCTGTCCTTAGTCATCGCTCAACTAAGTTACTCAGTCCCTTGGACCAAGACTTCATTACCTAGCAATCCTTCGCTGTGTGCCTAGCAGCCCTTCGCTAGGTCTTTGTTACCAAGCGGTCCTTTGCCTGGTGCCTAGCAATCCTTCGCTAGGTCTTCTATGCCTAGCAGCCCTTCGCTAGGTGCCTAGCAGCCCTTCGCTAGGTCTTCTATGCCTTGTAGTCCTTCACTAGGTGCCTAGCAGCCCTTCGCTAGGTCATAGGGTTTTGATACCTAGCAGCCCTTCGCTAGGTGCCCAACAGCCCTTCGCTGGGACTTAGGGTTTCGATGCCTAGATTAACTAGGACTTTTCTTCAGCTTAGTTTACTTCACTTTTGCTCCCCTTTGTCTGTTCAATATATCACTGACTTAAGTGTATTGTCAAACATTAAAACACTTAAAGAGGAATATCATTGATGCAACTTGCACCAACAGATTTATTTGATTTTTGCTTGTGCACTTATTTCACATCATTCTTGATTTATTTTTGTGCTTATTGTTATATCTGTTGATTTGATTCTATTTGTTTTATCTCTTTATCCACTTTTACTGCGATTTGTTTTGTTTATGACCAGGTCTTCAGGTGGTGATTTAGAAGAATTTGACCCTGAGATTGAGAGGACTTTCAGAGCTAGGAGGAGCCATGGCATTCTTTCTGAGGCTACAGATATCCCTCCTATTCAGACTATTCTTCCTCACTCAGGCAGTATCATGGCAGACCACCAAAGAACCATGAAGGAGCTCGCAGCACCAGATGCTGCATTTCAGTACTCCAGCATAGCTTATCCAGAGCTGGGGGGGAATTTTAAGTTAAGATCTGGACTTATCAATTTGCTGCCAAAGTTTCAGGGATTGACTGGGGAGGATCCAAACAGACACCTGCATGAATTCCATGTTGTATGCTCCACTATGAAGCCTTAGGGCATTTCTGAAGAAGACATCAAGCTGAGAGCTTTCCCCTTTACACTGACAGGAGCAGCAAAAGACTGATTTTATTATCTGCCTACAGGACATGTGTTTAGTTGGATCGCTATGAAGAAGGCATTTTTGGAAAAGTACTTCCCAGCCTCCAGAACAGCTATAATCAGAAAAAGCATATGTGGAATCCAGCAAGTGGTTGGTGAGACATTATATGATTACTGGGAGAGATTTAACAAGTTGTGTTCAAGTTGTCCCCAGCATCAGATCAGCGAGCAATTATTGATTCAGTACTTTTATGAGAGATTGCTGCAGATGGACAGAGTCATGATAGATGCTGCAGTTGGAGGGGCCCTAGTGAACAAAACTCCAATTCAAGCTAGGGAGCTCATTTCTAATATGGCTGAGAATTCCCAACAATTTGGAAGCAGAGCCTTGACCACCAAAGGAGTGGGTGAAGTTCAGGTAGTTCCTACTGATAATAAAGAGATAAGGAATTCATTGGCAGAGATCACATCACTTATTAAGGAGTTGAAGGTTAATAATGCAAATCAAGGCTCAACTCCTTCAGTACCTCCACAGTCAAGTCAAATGATAAGTGTGTGTGGCATTTGCTCTAGTCAGGAGCACACTTCAGACTCATGCCCTGCCCTCCAACAGGACGAGACAGTAGCAACATTAGTAAGAGGACAATTTCAAGCAAGAATCAATCCTTATTCCTCTACTTATAACCCCGGTTGGAGGAATCATCCTAACTTGAGGTATGGGAACGCTTTCTATCAACAAGACCCTCAAATGCAGCCCTCACAGCAGCCATTACAGAACTTCCAGCAGCTCCAACAAACTCAGAACAATCAGCAAGCTTTTCAACCATCAAACCAAAATTTTCAGCCTCCGTTTCAGCCTAATTCCCAGTAATTTCGGCAACAATTTCAGCATTTCGAACCTCAATTCCAGCAATATCATCAAGGGCAGCAAGGTTTTCAATCATTCCCAGCTTTCCAAGCTCAAAACCAACAAAATTTCCAGCCCACACAGCCCTTGAATCAGAATTTCCAACCCTACAATCAAGGGTTTCAAAGTCAGAGTTTTCAGCCCTCTGATAAATTCCATTTTATTGATCATTTGAGTTGCCAAAATCCCGGTTTGATCTATGTTTTTATTGCTAAAATTGTGAAATTGCCTAGGTTTTAGAACTTATTCATATTTTGGACTTAAATGCAAAATGACACATATTTGAGCTAATTGGCCACTAAATTCTTGACTTATTTTTTTGTAGGCATAAAAGGTTCCTGGACCTAGAGCATATTGGGCCCCAAAATCGAGTCGGAAGTGACCCAGATCAGATTATCAAGATTACGATTAAATCTGGGTCGTTCGACTCAAAAGCGGCTAGATCTGAGCCATCCGGGATGATCTGAAGCAATCCGAGCTAGGGCTAGGGTTGATCAAGCTCTAGCATCAAGATCTGAAGGTTTCATTCCAATCAGAGCTAAATCAACCGTTGGATCAAGCTTGGAGGGCTCTAGATCATCCATTCAAAGACTAAGTAGATCTGGACCATCCGTTGCATATCTGGGGGATCCGACCTACCACGAGGCAGATCCTGACCCCAGATCATCATCATCAAAGTTTGGCTCAAATCAGACCAAGATCAACCATTAGATTGAAGTGGATCAATCTGGACCGTTCAAAGCTAAATACTTAAGGAAATCTTCTGCGCAGAAAACCTTCGTCGCGTCTTCGCCGCAGTCACCTTCTTCATCGAGTTCTTCACTTTTCTTTGCGTTTTCTTCAATCCGTGGGCGCGACCACTCGTTTCCTTACTGAATTCATGTGCTAGATCATTGGGGAGTTCATCAGTCTTGTTTCCGGATCGAAATTGCCCAAGAACAGAGTTTGTGAGAGGTTTCTACAGCTCTGTCAAATTGGTACCTTCGGATCAGCTGTGCTTCAATACCTTCCACCCGAGCTATCCAGAGGGGTTCCCTGAGTAGCTTGGACCATCATCCACCCACCCACGCACGCAGACACAGCTGCAATGAAGAAATCGTATGGAAAATTCAGAAATGGGCAGTTCGAACTGTATTCAATCGCGGATGAAGTTTTCCCCATGATTTACTGAGCTTGCGGGTCCGAGGCTCTCCCTTGCTTGACAACCAAGGAGTATCTGAGCTCTGGAAGGAATCGAGGAGTAGATTAATTGGTTTAATTTCTGTTTTAGCTGTAGTTCTTGTGTTCTGTCGAATCTGCACTGTTCTATTCTGATCTCTATTTAGCTGCTGTAATTTCTGTTTTAAATTGTTTTAGGCAGTAGTTAAGATTCAATTCAGTAAGTAAGGTAGTTAGTGAATGATTCTAGTGCACATAAACTTTAGAATTCAGCTTAATTTTTGTCCAATTCCTGCGTGCCAATTGGAATGGTTGCGTGCCAAGTGTAGTTGCTGTTTTTCAGAATTTTCATTCCCTTTCATTAGTTTTGTTAAGTAATTGCTAGTTGAAACTTCTTTGCTCCTAGATCAGTCACTTGTACTCAGTCTATGTTAGCTAGCTCAGCCTCTAAGCATTTGCAAAAAACAGAAAAATCAATAGCTTTTCCTTTTCAATTTGCATCTAAAATTTCAGCTCTTTTCATTTCTGAATTTACTTTGTTTCTTTGGTTTTGATCTCAGTTTCCAATTTCCCACTTTAGTCTTGTTTAGTTCTTTCTTAACACCATTGTTTTCCAATTGAATCACTTAGTGTAAACCCTTGAGCCGAAAATCCACTTATTCCTTGATTTAGAGCTAGTTTTTGGCACAAAAAGTATTCCCTTGCGTGCCAACTCCCTTAGAACTGTTTGCATCTGAATTTAGTTTGCTTTTGTGGCATATGCTTGTGTTTGAATTCAGTAAGCTAGGATCCACTCAATTCTGAATTTGGTTGGCAGTGGTATATTTTCAAAAACAAAAACTCTCTAGTTTGTTTAGTTGAGTTGTTTGCTTAATCTAGTCTATTTCGCATACATTGATTTGTTGCAAGCTCTTTCAATTCCAAAAACTCTTATCATTGTTTTTACTTCATTGAATAGCAGTTCTTTTGTTTTATTGAAATCGAAAATTAATTTCAGAAATCTGGTCAGTGGGTGATTAGGTTTACATTAGGTTGAGTTCTTAAATGCAAATTTCTTGTTAGTTCCATTGTTAATTTTCCTTCATTTTCATTTCATTTTCCTTTTCAATTACAAACCAAAATCCAATTACTTGTTTGAAACCCAAAAACACAAAACGACACATAACTACAAGTTTGAATCAAGCACGACAACTAGCCCCGAGAAAAATATGACTTGTGGCCCCTGTATTACATTTTCATACTTTTGAGTTGTAAAAGGGTTTCCAGTTATTCAATCATATTTAAATCTGACGAGCCCACACTTTCGTGACAAATTTAACTAGCTAATTTGGGCTCGTCAAATTTTTGGCGCCGTTGCCGGGGAACTGTTAGTTGACTTGTTTGATTTTTGCTTGTGCACTTATTTCATCTCATTCTTGACTTACTTTTGTGCTTATTGTCATACCTTTTGATTTGATTTTATTTGTTTTATCTTTTTATCCACTTTTACTGTGATTTGTTTGATTTTATGACCAGGTCTCTAGGTGCTGAATTAGAAGATTTTGATCCTGAGATTGAGAGGACCTTCAGAGTCAGGAGGAGCCAGGTCATTCTTTCTGAGACTACAGATATCCCTCCACTTCAGACTATCAGCACTCACTCAGGCATTGACATGGCAGACCACCAGAGAACCATGAAGGAGCTTGCAGCACCTGACGCTGCATTTCAGTACTCCAGCATAGCATATCCAGAGCTAGGGGGGAGTTTTGAGCTCAGATCGGGACTCATCAATTTGCTGCCAAAGTTTCAGGGTTTATCTGGGGAGGATCCAAACAGACACTTGCACGAGTTCCATGTGGTATGCTCTACTATGAAGCCTCAGGGCGTTTCTGAAGAAGACATTAAGTTAAGAGCATTTCCTTTTTCCTTGACTGGGGCTGCTAAGGATTGGTTGTATTATTTGCCCACTGGACATGTTGCTAGTTGGATTGAAATGAAGAGAGCATTTTTAGAGAAGTTTTTTCCAGCATCAAGGACCGCCATTATCAGAAAAAGTATTTGTGGTATTCAACAAGTGGTTGGAGAGTCCCTTTATGATTATTGGGAGAGGTTCAAGAAGTTATGCTCTAGCTGCCCTCAACACCAAATTAGTGAGCAACTTCTTATGCAATATTTTTATGAAGGTTTATTACCTATGGATAGGAGCATGATTGATGCGGCGGCAGGGGGAGCCTTAGTAAATAAAATTCCGGAGCAAGCTAGAGTACTCATTTCTAACATGGCGGAGAATACTCAACAATTTGGGAGTAGAGCACTCACTACAAGAGGGGTTCATGAAGCTCAAGTGTCGCCTAATGAACAAAAAGAAAGCAAGAGCTCCTTGTTGGAGAACCAATTGTTGGAGTTGACATCTTTAGTAAAGCAAATGGCATTGAACAATGTGAACCAAGCCTCAAATTTAACAACAACTTCATTTCCAAATCAAGTTACAAGAGTATGTAGCATTTGTTCAAGCCAAGAACATAATTCGAACCATTGTCCAAATCTCCAACAAGATGAATCGGTAGCGGCCTTGGCTAGAGCTCCATTCCAACGAAGAAATGACCCCTACTCATCTACCTATAACCCCGGTTGGAGGAATCATCCTAACTTGAGGTATGGGAATACTTTCTGCCAACAAGAGCCTCAAAATCAGTCCTCACAGCAGCCTCAACCGAGTTTCCAGCAGCCCCAACAAACTCAGATCAATCAGCAACAATTTCAGCCATCAAATCCAAGTTTTCAGCCTTCGTTTCAGCCTAATTCCCAACAATTTCAGCAACAATTCCAGGCATTTGAACCATAATTCCAGCAACCTTATCAAGGGCAGCAGGGGTTTCAATCGTTCCCAGCTTTCCAAGCTCCAAATCAACAAATTTTTCAGCCATCACAGCCCATGAATCAGTTTTCACAGCCCTACAATCAAGGGTTTCAAGGGCAGAATTTTCAGCCTTCGCCACCTAATTTTCCACCTCAGAATCAGAATTTTCAAGGTTACAACGCCCAGCAATGTTTCCAAGCATATCATCCATTTGATCAGCCCTCTTATCAGCCCCAAAATTCAAGTTTTCAACAAAATCAGCAATCAAAATTTCAGCCTTCTTCTTCATCCTTTCAAGGTCACTCAAGAAGTTATTCTAATCAAGGAGGTTATGGGAGCTCCAGTGGAGGAAATGCGCCCCAGCAGAGGGTTGAGGATATGTTTCAACAGATGATACAGCAACAATAAGCTCAACAACAACAAATACAACAAGTTCTCCAACAACAACAACAACAACAACAACAACAACAAAATCTTGAGAGACAAATGGGTCAATTGGCGAGTGGAATTAATCAAAATCAAGATCACGGATCAAGTCAACTACCTTCCCAAACTGTTCCTAATCCCAAAGGGAATGTGAGTGCTATATATTTGAGGAGTGGGAAGGTCACCTCATCTCCAAAGAGTCCAAGAGCAGAATTTTCAGGAGACCGGACAGCTTCTCCAATTCCGGCCCAAAACAACAATGAAATGAGTTCAAATTCAGCTGATTCCACCCTAGCCCATTCCCAACTCAGTCCTCGAGCAACCCTCCAAATTTGGTGGCAAACGGAGAAGAAATCAGTGGCGAGACGCAAAGGACAGCAGCCACTTCGCAGGAGACAGCAGGGCAGAATTCAGCCTCTCCACTTCCGGCCAAAGTTGATGATTTTAGGGTTCCGTTGCCTTTTCCACAGGGGAGAACTCCAACCAAAAGACAAGGTGAGAAGGAGAAGGCTAAGGAATTTAATGAACTAGTGGAGCTTTTCAGCAAAGTGGAGATCAATATACCTTTGTTGACCATGATCAAAAGAATTCCAAAGTATGCTAAGTTTTTGAAGGATCTTTGTGTTAACAAAAGGAAGCTTAAGGAAAATGAATTGGTCAGCATTGGAAAAAATGTTTCTTCGCTTATCCATGCCCTACCTCAAAAATGTGAAGACCCTGGGATGTTTACTGTTTCTTGTGAGATTGGGAGCACCATATTTCACGATGCTATGTTAGATTTAGGAGCTTCTATAAATGTGATGCCCAGGTCAGTCTTTCAGATGCTCGGCATAGGCCCTTTACAGCCCACTGGCGTGATGATACAGCTAGCAGACAGGAGCCAGACACGCCCAGCAGGTATGATTGAAGATGTTTTGGTGAAGGTAAAGGAGCTGATATTTCCTGCTGATTTCTATATTTTGGATATGGAGGGAGATTATTTGGCACACCGTTCTCCATTGATTTTAGGCAGACCGTTTCTGAAGACGGCCAGAACAAAAATCGATGTATATGCCGGTACACTTTCTATGGAGATTGGAGATACGGTTATTCAGTTTAGCCTCTTCGATGCTATGAAGCAACCGAGAGAGGATCACTCCATCAGGAGCATGGATCTTATTGAGAAGCTGGAACAGACAGAGATAGAGGCTGAGGGATTTCTAGAGGATTTTTCTAGAGAAGCTATTCATTCAGAGGAGGCTGAGAGAGTATTTACTGCTGAGAATGAGGAATTTTCAGAAGACATTTCAGACACATTTACAGCTGGAGAGTTTATTCTAGGTGTAGGGGATTGCACAGAGCCCCAAGGATCACCTATTTCTGTTGAGATTCAAAGTGTAGGGGATTGCACAGAGCCCTAAGGATCACTTATACCAGTTGAGCGCCTACTAGAACTTGAACCTGATACGGACTCTATACTTGACCAGGAGGGAGCTATGGACACATCTATCATTGTGGAACCTCCAGGTATTTTTCAGCGCGATCAGGTAAGTATTTCTTTTATTTTTTTGGATACATCAAGAGGGGCACCAAAAGTTGATTTTATTGGCTGCGATACATTTCTTGATTTGTCATGCGTGGGGAATAATTGGGAAAATTTCATTGGAACATCCAAAATAGATTTCATTGATTATGATAAGTGTCTTGATGCATCTTGGGTAGATATTCATTGTAAAAAATTCTTTGAGATGCCTAAACTTGATTTTATTGGATGTGATTCATTTTTGGATAAATTGTATGCAAAGACTGATATTATTTTATTTCCTTCGTACCCTGCACGCTCTAGAGGGGTAGTACATTGTTTTGCAGGGTCCAGAAGACTGCTGGAGTGGGAGCTTCATTTGAACAGATTGAAACCTCCTGAAATGTGTCCCAAAAAGAATAAAGAGGGAGTAGATTTTACTTTAATTCAAAACACTCTACCTCTTACATGGGTCTTGTATTTAAATAATCTTCGTCCACCTGAACAGGTTGCAGTTAAGTCCAAGTGTGGGGGTGCGATGCACAATGAAGTTGAACAAAGGGAACAAGCTCTTTCGCACACCCAGACTCCTCCACTACCACGGTGGAGGCTTTTTCTTGACAGACTCCGACCGCCAGAAATAAAAGGGAGTTTGATTTTTGTTGCCTTTTCCTTTATTGCATGTTTTCACTCTTAAAATGAGTTCTTGTTAATAAATAAGTGAGTAGAGTAACATGACATGAATAAAATCATTGTAAATATCATGTTTTGTGTTTTAGCACTTTTTATTGCATGATTAGAAATAAATGTATGCCTTAGGTTATCTCAATAGCATTTTAGAGTCTTTTGAAAATAAATTAAATTTGGTTGTCAAGACTTAGAATTTGAGTTCATGGATGAAATCTTGGATGCTTGAGTACTACTTTGCTTTAAATTCTTAATTGATGACTTGAGATGAATGGTTTTTACCTAGTGAGATTAGCCTTATTTGTGACACACATGTTATTGAACTCTAGAACTTGCTTAGTTTCTTTTAAAACCATATTTCGTTGATTGGATCACATTTATGAAGACTAATCCTATTGTTTCCATTTTTCCATGATCATACTTGATGCATACTCTTCATGAATTGTCTTTCTTTATTCCTAATCTTAACCCCAATTTTTCTATGGATTTGTTTGCTTGGGATGTTTTCTTGATGTTATTTTGCCCGAGACGGACAAAGTTTTAAGTGTGGGGGAGTGATTAGTGATTGGGAAGCAATTTCATTTCGAAAAAAAAAAAATTTTTGCAATGGAAGGATGGAAACAATCACATTTTGAGTGAGTTGGAATGCCAAGAAAGAGTGGTTTAGTGTGGAGGCAATTGAGATAATTTAGAATTCTCATCATTCTTTGAAGTTCCACACGAGAAAAAAAAAGAAGAAAATCTGCAATGAGGAGAAAAATGGCACCAAATGAAGTAAACTTGTGCCAAGAAGAAAAGAAAATCTGCCAACTTGGATAGGGAATTGACTTGGATCAAATCTGAAAAGTTGGAATTTTGGGAAGCAAGATCAGCAATGCTCTGTTAGGGACTGGTTTGAGGCTGTGTAAAACTGAAATCAATGCAGAAATTGGTGCCAAAACAGAAGAACAAAAATCTGTGCCATTTTGAGAAGAAGAAGATTCTACACCAAAGTGGAAAGGGAATTCCAAGTGAAGCATGTCCTGGTCTGGAATGATCTGAATTGCAGCTAAAAACAAGTGTAAAACAATCTAAATTGAAGGCTGAAAAATTCATGTTTGAAGCTGTGAGAAAATCTGGATGCAAGGAACTTGTAGATCAGTGTGACAAGTTCTGCTGAGCTGAAATTATTGCAATGCTGAATCTGAGCTGCCGAGTACTGAAGCTATACCATCTGAAAACATGATCTGAATTGAAACAGATGAGAAGAAGCTGACTAAAACAGTGAGGAAGCTGAAGCTGAGAAATCTGATCAGAACTTGTGTTTGTAAAGCTGTATTGCAGCTCACGGATCAGGAAAGGAAGCTGAATTGCAGCTGAGAAATCTGAAAATTCTATGCCAAAGAAACATCTATTAATCTGAATTGAAGGCTGTTAATCTGTGGTTCCAAAAGGAGGAAAGAATTCTGAAGCTGAGAGCTGCTGAAAATGGCACGCAGATTGCATGCTTAAAAATCTAAAATGCATTGGATTTGTTGCTGAAAAGTGATGGAATCTGATCCCCAGTTGAAGACCATCTGAATTGAGGCTGATATAGACACAAAATGGGGAAATCTGCAGTCCAGAAACAGAGAAACATTTCCAGCTAAAGATAAGAATGATGAATTGTGAACTTAAATAGCAAGGAGTTCAGAATTCAGCTGTGCAGAGTGCTCCATCTGAAATTTCTGAGCTGCGTGTTGAAGTTAGATGCTACTGAGATTGGACAAGCTGAAGCAGAGAAATTGCAGCATAAATTGAAGCTGCAAAGTGCTGAAAAATCCATGGAAAGCTGCTGTAAATTTCTGCATTCGGAAAAATCAGTGGGGGAAAATGGGTAAAGCAGTTTTGTATCAACTTCCATTTGAATCCGGCTGCTTGGATGTGAACAAGAAAGGAAAAAGTCAGTTGTCAAGAACATGTGCGATTTGTTGCAAAGAATTCGGGGAATTGCAAGGAGCTGAAGCAGAATTGAGTTTGAACAGAAATTTTGTGTCAAGGTCTGAATTGGCACATTAAAGCAGGACTTTTCTTGGCTGTAAAATCAGAAATGTTGAGAGAAAAACTGGAATTGGCCGAGTGCTGGAATTTGGAGGCCTGAAATCAACTGTGCAGAATTCGAAAGAGCTGAGAAAGAGTTGAGAAAGAGCTGAGCTAAATCCTAAACTTGCCAAGGTTTTTAATAGCACGTAATCCGAAATTTGCAGCTGTCAAGTGCTAAAATCTGAATAGCAGCTGAAACAATCTGATCTCCAGCTGAAGACAATCTGAATTAAATTCTGGAGATGAGGCTGAGTGAAGACTGGTCAAAAGCTGAGAAAAGGAAAAAAATCTGCTGAAACTGCATTGCAGCAGTCTAAAAAAAAAAGAAAGAATCTGAATTGTAATATGCCGAGAGACTTGTAGCTGCTGAAATGCTACAATCTGAATTGAAGCCGAACCAAGCTAGAAATGCAGTAAGGTTGAGAAAGCAAGCTGAGAATGCAGCTGAGGAAGAAAAGAATGCAACCAAATTGGACACAAAACAGAAATACAGTGAGAAAATTTTTGTACCAAGTTGAAGCTGAATTGGTTTGTTTAGTATATGTTTGTTGAACTCATCCACAGCTGATTAGAACAAGAAAGAGTTCCAGATCAGAAACAGAATGCATTAGGGCTGAACACAAGCTGAACACAAAGGAAAAAATTTTTTTCAGAAGGTTGCATGCCATTAAAGCAGTTTCGGCACAAATGTGTATCAACTTGAGCTGAATTGGATTCTCTAGGAGCTGTGAATCAAGGAATGAAGCACACAAAGGTGTCACAAAGTGTTGAGAGCAACCACTGCTGGACAAAACAGAAGAAAATTTCAGCTAAGAAGAAAGAAAATAAGGAAGAAAACAAAAGAGAAAAAGGGGCACACGAGTTTCGGCCTCATGAATTTAATGGAATGCTTCTCATCCAAATCCAAGCTTTGCATCACTACATTTTGAGCTTTACTAAAAAAAAAAATCAGGAAAGAAGATGGAGAAAGAAATGTGGCACACATAGACAAAACTTTGCACAATGGAGTCAAATGGAGGTTTCTTCATCCAAATCAAAAGAATTATTCAAATTGGACTCCATCAGACTTTGGAATTCACTAGGGGACTGATAAGAGGGCAAAGTTCATTGGAAACATCATTGAGCACTCAAGTCTTCTACTTTATCAACTTTTTCCATTTTCTTGGTTTTTATTCCACTTCTTATCATTTTCCATGTTTTCATTTGTTTTTGTAGATGTTGATCCTAATCATGATTAATGGTGGAGATTAGATAATAAGCAAGCCTATGGTAGTACAAGAAGCATATGTGTTTGAGTGAGCTCCACTTCCATCATCAACTTAGAATTTAAGGAGAGAGCCACCAATATTTTTCTTGAAAGGCTAGTGATTTAGATTCATCTCAATGACTCATGATAGATGAAAAGGCCAAGTTGTTGATTTAAGGACAAGATAGTAATCCATAGAGCTTAGATTTATGAGAATTGGCAACCCTAGGTAATTTCTTTTCAATTGCTTCTAATTATGCTTAAGTAAATCTAGGGGATACATCTTTACTGTTTTCGCGAGACGCTCAAGGCTAAGTGTGGGGGAGTTGATAGATTCCATTTTATTGATCATTTGAGTTGCCAAAATCCCGGTTTGATCTATGTTTTTATTGCTAAAATTGTGAAATTGCCTAGGTTTTCGAACTTATTCATATTTTGGACTTAAATGCAAAATGACACATATTTGAGCTAATTGGCCACTAAATTCTTGACTTATTTTTTTGTAGGCATAAAAGGTTCCTGGACCTAGAGCATATTGGGTCAAAATCGAGTCGGAAGTGACCCAGATCAAATTATCAAGATTACGATTAAATCTGGGTCGTTCGACTCAAAAGCGGCTAGATCTGAGCCATCTGGGATGATCTGAAGCAATCCGAGCTAGGTCTAGGGTTGATCAAGCTCTAGGATCAAGATCTGAAGGTTTCATTCCAATCAGAGCTAAATCAACCGTTGGATCAAGCTTGGAGGGCTCTAGATCATCCATTCAAAGACTAAGTAGATCTGGACCATCCGTTGCATATCTGGGGGATCCGACCTACCACGAGGCAGATCCTGACCCCAGATCATCATCATCAAAGTTTGGCTCAAATCAGACCAAGATCAACCGTTGGATTGAAGTGGATCAATCTGGACCATTCAAAGCTAAATACTTAAGGAAATCTTCTGCGCAGAAAACCTTCGTCGCGTCTTCGCCGCAGTCACCTTCTTCATCGAGTTCTTCACTTTTCTTTGCGTTTTCTTCAATCCGTGGGCGCGACCACTCGTTTCCTTACTAAATTCATGTGCTAGATCATTGGGGAGTTCATCAGTCTTGTTTCCGGATCGAAATTGCCCAAGAACAGAGTTTGTGAGAGGTTTCTACAGCTCTGTCAAATTGGTACCTTCGGATCAGCTGTGCTTCAATACCATCCACCCGAGCTATCTAGAGGGGTTCCCTGAGTAGCTTGGACCATCATCCACCCACCCACGCACGCAGACACAGCTGCAATGAAGAAATCGTATGGAAAATTCAAAAATGGGCAGTTCGAACTGTATTCAATCGCGGATGAAGTTTTCCCCATGATTTGCTGAGCTTGCGGGTCCGAGGCTCTCCCTTGCTTGACAACCAAGGAGTATCTGAGCTCTGGAAGGAATCGAGGAGTAGATTAATTGGTTTAATTTCTGTTTTAGCTGTAGTTCTTGTGTTCTGTCGAATCTGCACTGTTCTGTTCTGATCTCTATTTAGCTGCTGTAATTTCTATTTTAAATTGTTTTAGGCAGTAGTTAAGATTCAATTCAGTAAGTAAGGTAGTTAGTGAATGATTCTAGTGCACATAAACTTTAGAATTCAGCTTAATTTTTGTCCAATTCCTGCGTGCCAATTGGAATGGCTGCGTGCCAAGTGTAGTTGCTGTTTTTCAGAATTTTCATTCCCTTTCATTAGTTTTGTTAAGTAATTGCTAGTTGAAACTTCTTTGCTCCTAGATCAGTCACTTGTACTCAGTCTATGTTAGCTAGCTCAGCCTCTAAGCATTTGCAAAAACAGAAAATCAATAGCTTTTCCTTTTCAATTTGCATCTAAAATTTCAGCTCTTTTCATTTCTGAATTTACTTTGTTTCTTTGGTTTTGATCTCAGTTTCCAATTTCCCACTTTAGTTTTGTTTAGTTCTTTCTTAACACCATTGTTTTCCAATTGAATCACTTAGTGTAAACCCTTGAGCCGAAAATCCACTTATTCCTTGATTTAGAGCTAGTTTTTGGCACAAAAAGTATTCCCTTGCGTGCCAACTCCCTTAGAACTGTTTGCATCTGAATTTAGTTTGCTTTTGTGGCATATGCTTGTGTTTGAATTCAGTAAGCTAGGATCCACTCAATTCTGAATTTGGTTGGCAGTGGTATATTTTCAAAAACAAAAACTCTCTAGTTTGTTTAGTTGAGTTGTTTGCTTAATCTAGTCTATTTCGCATACATTGATTTGTTGCAAGCTCTTTCAATTCCAAAAACTCTTATCATTGTTTTTACTTCATTGAATAGCAGTTCTTTTGTTTTATTGAAATCGAAAATTAATTTCAGAAATCTGGTCAGTGGGTGATTAGGTTTACATTAGGTTGAGTTCTTAAATGCAAATTTCTTGTTAGTTCCATTGTTAATTTTCCTTCATTTTCATTTCATTTTCCTTTTCAATTACAAACCAAAATCCAATTACTTGTTTGAAACCCAAAAATACAAAACGACACATAACTACAAGTTTGAATCAAGCACGACAACTAGCCCCGAGAAAAATACGACCTGTGGCCCCTGTATTACATTTTCATACTTTTGAGTTGTAAAAGGGTTTCCAGTTATTCAATCATATTTAAATCTGACGAGCCCACACTTTCGTGACAAATTTAACTAGCTAATTTGGGCCCGTCACCCTCGCTACCTAATTTTCCACCTCAAAATCAGAACTTTCAGCCCTACAATTCCCAGCAAGGTTTCCAAGCATATCAGCCATTTAATCAGCCCTATCAACAGCCTAATCAGTCCTTTAATCAGCCCCAACAGCATTGTTTTCAACAAAATCAGCAAGCTCCACCATTTCAGCCGACTAATTCATCCTTTCAAAATTAGTCAAGGAGCTATGCTAACCAAGGAGGGTATGGGAGCTCAAGTGGAGGAAATGCGCAGCAACAACAAATGATGGAGATGATGCAACAAATGTTTCCCACCATACAAAACCTTGAGAGGCAAATGGGTCAATTGGCTAGTGGGATTAATCAGAATCAAGTTCAAGGATCAAATCAACTCCCTTCCCAAACTGTTCCTAATCCTAAAGGAAACGTGAGTGCTATTTATTTGAGAAGTGGGAAGGTCACTTCATCTCCAAAGAGTCCAAGAGCAGAATTTTCAGAAAACCAGACAGCAACTTCGATTCCAGCTCAGAACATGCATGAAACGACTTCAAATTCAGCTGATTCTACCCCTAGCCCGTGCCCAACTTCCTCATCTAGCAATCCTCCAATTTTAGTGGAAAACGGAGAAGAAATCAGTGCCGAGACGCAAGGTACAGCAGCCAATACGCATGGGACAGCAGGGCAGAATTCAGCCTCTCCACTTCCGACCAAAGATGATGATTTTAGGGTTCCTTTATCCTTTCCACAGCAAAGAACACATGCCAAAAGACAAGGGGAGAAGGAGAAGGCTAAGGAATTTAATGAACTAGTGGAGATTTTCAGCAAAGTGGAGATCAATATACCCTTGTTGACCATGATCAAACAAATTCTAAAATATGCTAAGTTTTTGAAGGATCTTTGTGTTAACAAGAGGAAGCTTAAGGAAAATGAATTGGTCAGCATTGGGAAAAATGTTTCATCGCTCATCCATGCCCTACCTCAGAAATGTGAAGACCCTGGGATGTTTACTGTTTCTTGTGAGATAGGGAGTACTACATTCCATGATGCTATGCTTGATTTAGGAGCTTCCATAAATGTGATGCCCAGGTCAGTCTTTCAGATGCTTGGCATAGGCCCTTTACAGCCCACTGGCGTGGTGATACAGCTAGCAAACAGGAGCCAGACCCGCCCAGCAGGTATGATTGAAGATGTTTTGGTGAAGGTAAAGGAGCTGATATTTCCTGCGGATTTCTATATTTTGGATATGGAGGGAGATTACTTGGCACACCGTTCTCCACTTATTTTAGGCAGACCGTTTCTGAAGACTGCTAGAACCAAGATCGATGTATATGCCAGTACACTTTCAATGGAGATTGGAGACACGGTTGTCCAGTTTAGCCTTTTTGATGCTATGAAGCATCCGAGAGAGGACCATTCCATCATGAGCATTGATATTCTTGATGAGCTGGCGCAGGCAGAGTTAGAGGCTGAGGGATTTTTAGAGGATTTTTCTGGAGGAGCTATTGATTCAGAGGAGGCTGAGAGATTACTTACTGCTGAGACTGAGGAATTTTCAGAAGACATTTCAGACACATTTCCAGCTGGAGAGATTTTTCTAGGTGTAGGGGATTGCATACAGCCCCAAGGATCACCTATTTTTCTTGATATTCAGAGTGTAGGGGATTGCACTAAGCCCCAGGGACCACTTATTTCTGCTGAAGAAGACCAGAGTGAACTGAAGCCATTACCAGGCCATTTGAAATATGCATACCTAGGAGAGGAGCAGACTTTCCCTGTGATTATTGCACAGCATTTGGAGTCTGAACAAGAAGAAAAATTACTGCAAGTCCTGAGGCACTATAAGAAGGCAATTGGGTGGACTTTATCAGATATACCAGGTATCAGCCCAGCTATTTGCATGCACAGGATATTTTTAGAAGACAATGTCAAACCTGTGAGGCAACCACAAAGGAGACTCAACCCACTTATTTTGGATGTTGTAAAGAAAGAGGTGACTAGACTTTTACAGGCCGGTATCATTTACCCTATTTCTGACAGTCAGCGGGTTAGTCCTATTCATGTGGTGCCCAAGAAATCTGGAGTGACCGTGGTGGCGGATGAAAGCAATGAACTAGTGCCCACCAGAGTTAAGAATTCCTGGAGAGTCTGCATTGATTACAGGAAGCTCAATAAGGTCACAAGGAAAGATCACTTTCCTTTACCCTTCATTGATCAGATGCTTGAGAGACTGGCAGGGTGTGACGACCCAACTTTTATCTACTAACTTATGCTTTAAGTTACTACTACTTGACTTCCCTTAACTTGCTCTAAAAAATTTTTTTTTCTCTTCCTTCTCTTTTTTTTTCAAAAAAACAAAACAACTTTCATCTTATTTGCTTTGCCAGGAATTGACCCCTAGACCTCTTAGTTGTAACACTAAAGCACTGACCAGCTACTCTACACAACTTCTCTGCAATGGTACCAGTCGACTGCTATATAGCCAGTCGACTGGTATCGGCCACCGCAAATTTCTGGGCGCGGCACCAGTCGACTGGCCTCTTGGCAGTCAACTGGTGCATCGAACAGAAACTTTCTGTTCGATAGGGCAGTCGACTGGTTCTGTACCAGTCGACTGGCACGCCTGAAAACCTGCATTTCAGACCTGATAACCACTTTCAAACATCCACAAATCACATACTATCACTTCACATTAGCATATAACTTCAAATCTATATTCTACCCTAGTTTATTAAGCATATTAGCAACTCAAAACCAATCCCACAACTTGAAATTGAAACTTTGCGGAGTTTAACAAAACTAACAAAACACTTGCATAAATATACTAAAGTTTGTACCAACTCTTGACTTCATGCGGAAATAAAATAGATTACTCATACTCAACACGACTAAGACATGAAACTATATGTTTCTAAACATTTAACTTTACTAATAGGAAATAAAATGGTTTATTCATACTCAACACGACTAAGACATGAAACTGTATGTTTCTAAATGTTTAACTTTACTAATACTCAACCCAAACACTCTTCCATGGTTCCACCGCCACTGAGCACCAATGCAAGTCCTGTCGCCTCCCAACTTACGCTTTCTCTTTTCCTTTATCTGCAATAGAAGGAAAATGCAACTAATAAGCACAATGCTTAGTAAGTAAATCCCTACTCACAAAATCATGATGTCAATACTAAACATGCTCATTTCAAAGAATGGTTTAAAACTTTACTTACTTCAAAACTTACAACTAAACATGCTTACAACTTGAAACACTTTATCATGCTTGTTAATGTATCAATGTACACAACTAACCATGCTTACTACTTGAACTACTTTATCATGCTTGCATTGTATCAAGGTACACATCTAATAATTAAACACTTTCCCAAAAAAAAAACTACTTGATCATACTTATATACTTGAAAATAGTAATCAACTTTCTCTTTAGGCCTTGACATTGTACCATGGTATCGGTGTACCAATTGCGCGCTTTTCTAATAGGTTGCGAGGTAGCTAGCCACCGCACCCTATTAGAACTTTACTTTCTAACTTTCGATGGGCCTTACATTTGCCCGGTACATATCTCTTTCTCAAAGTAAAATACTTTTCTTACTTACCATACTTAAACTTATCACTTTACTTATTTTTGCATATATTTTCATGCTAAAAACCTTTCCTTTTCTCACTTTAACTTCCATGGAGCATCTTGTGTGCTCCTTAACTCAAATTCACTTTTTGGTCTTTTCAAAAGTATAAAAACTCATCATGCTTGGCCTACTTACATTCAATACAAACAAATTGAATTTCTGACATGCTAAAACATGCAACTTTAATAGCTAAAACATAGAATAGCAAAACTCTCTTAACCATGCTTCTACTTTTCGAAAACTAGGGTTCTACAATGAGGATTTCGAAGCGAAACTACTCCTATTGCAGGTGAGCGATTTACTTACATCGTTCTTGAAGAAAACTCACAAAAACAGGGAGAAAACCCCCTAACAAAATCTTTTTCTTCCTCCTTGTAAAAAGCTTCCACCTTTAGCCCTAGGAAGGAACCCTAGATGCTTCTACTCAAGGGGAAAGAAGAAGAAGAAGAAGAGCTCCCTTGAAAATCCCTTGTTTCGCAGCCCTCCCTTCTCCTCTCTCTCACGCGCGGCTACGGCTCCAACTTGGGGTTTCACGCAACCTAAGTGAGGTTTATATACCTCTTAATGAAAAGGCTTAACTACGTTACAACATTATTTCTCTCCTCCCTTTTCTGTGCTTGATACCCTAGCCCAGCTGGTTTCTGCTTTAGCCGTGGACTCAAGAGGTCGCGGGATCAAATCTCTCCACGCCCACTTAACTCTTTATTTTTCTTTCTCTCCCGCGGCACCAGTCGACTGCCACGATAGCAGTCGACTGATACCCTGAACAGCCAACTTCCCAGCCTAAAATTTCTTCCTTTTCTCCTCCTATTTAATTTCTAAAAATACTAGAAAAATTCAGTAAAATTCCTATAAATCCCTAATATTACTAGGAAATTATTGGGTGTTACAATCCTCCCTACCTTATAAAAAGTTCGTCCTCGAACTTAGAACAACTCTGGATACCTTTGCCTCATGCTATCTTCTGATTCCCAAGTTGCCTCTTCATACTTCTGATTCAGCCATAAAACTTTTACTAGTGGTACCACTTTGTTCCTCAGCTTCTTATCTGCTCGATCTATTATCTGAATAGGTCGACTCTCATAACTGAGATCTTCTTGCACTTGTACCATCTGTGGCTCAATCACTTGGTTGGCATCTGGGATATGCTTCTTTAGCATTGAGACATGAAACACATTGTGTATTGCTGACATCTCTGAGGGTAGCTCCAACTCATAAGCTACTTTGCCAACTCTTTTCGTCACTGGGTAGGGTCCTACGTATCGAGGACTTAGCTTGCCTTTCTTGCCAAATCTCATCACACCCTTCATAGGAGCTACTTTGAGGAAAACTGTATCCCCAACTTCAAACTCTAACGGCCTACGACGTACATCTGCATAACTCTTCTGCCTACTCTGAGCAGTCTCTATCCTCTGGCGGATGCTCCTGATTGCTTCTGTGGTATCCTCTATAAGATCAGTCTGAGATCCCATTTCTTTCTTCTCACTACTCTCATACCAACAGAGGGGAGATCTACACTTCCTACCATAAAGAGCTTCATAGGGTGCCATACCAATAGTGGCTTGGTAACTGTTGTTGTAGGCAAACTCAGCTAAACACAAATACTTGCACCAACTGCCCTTGAAGTCCAATGCACAAGCTCTGAGCATATCCTCTAGAATCTGATTCACTCTCTCTGTCTGTCCATCAGTCTGGGGATGGAAAGCTGTGCTAAACTTCAGTTTGGTGCCTAGCGCTGTCTGTACACACTCCCAAAAGTGTGAAGTGAAACGACCATCCCTATCTGAGATAATGGTCTTCGGAACTCCATGTAGTCGGATCACTTCCTGTACGTATAACTGAGCTAACTTCTCAATTGAGTATGATACTCTGATCGCCAAAAAGTGGGCGGACTTGGTCAATCTGTCTACTATCACCCAAATAGCATCATAGCCATTAGTTGTCTTTGGTAGACCAACTATGAAATCCATGGCTATGTCTTCCCACTTCCACTCTGGAATCTGAATGGGTTGTAGGACACCTCCTGGTCTCTGGTGTTCTGCTTTAACTCTCTGACATGTCAGGCAGGTGCTGACATACTTAGCTATGTCTCTCTTCATCCCGGACCACCAAAATCTTCTTTTCAAATCTTGGTACATCTTAGTGGAACCAGGATGCATTGAGTAGGGAGTTCCATGGGCTTCTCAAGAATCTTCTTTCTCAGCTCTTCATGATTGGGGACACATAAACGGTCTCCATAGTAGAGTATCCCACTGTCAGATACTCTAAACCCTTTACTCTCTTCTTCTTGCACCTCTTGCTTGATCCTTTGGATATCAGAATCCTCAGCTTGCTCTTTCTGTATCTCTTCAAGCAAAGTCGACTCTAGTGTCAATAGAGCTAGCTGCCCATCAATAATCTCCACTCCATAATCTACTATCTCCTTCTGTAATGGTGGTGCCAATGATGATAAGGACATCAAAGTGGCACAAGTCTTTCTACTCAGTGCATCTGCTACTCTATTTGCCTTACCAGGGTGGTAAAGAATCTCACAGTCATAGTCCTTCACTAACTCGAGCCACCTTCGCTGTCTCATATTGAGGTCTTTCTGAGTGAAGAAATATTTCAGACTCTGGTGATCTGTATAAATCTTACACTGCACTCCATACAAGTAATGCCTCCATATCTTTAGAGCGAAGACCACAGCTGCCAATTCCAAGTCATGAGTGGGGTAATTCTTTTCATAATCCTTGAGTTGTCTGGAAGCATAAGCTATAACTCTGCCTTCTTGCATAAGTACTGCTCCAAGTCCTAGCTTTGATGCATCACTATATATATCAAAGCCCTTCTCACCTTCGGGTACTGTCAGGATAGGAGCACTAGTCAGTCTTTTCTTCAGCTCAAGGAAACTCTGCTCACAGTCTTCAGTCCACTCATACTTCTTGTTCTTCCTGGTGAGGGTTGTAAGCGGAGAAGCTATCTTTGAAAAGCCTTCCACAAACCTTCGGTAGTATCCTGCTAATCCCAGAAAACTCCTAATCTCACTGGCATTCTTCGGTGGACACCAATTACTAACTGCTTCAATCTTGGCTGGGTCTACCATTATTCCTTCTTTGGAAATAATGTGGCCTAGAAAGGCTACCTGGTCGAGCCAAAACTCACACTTTGAGAATTTGGCGTACAACTCCTTCTGCTGCAAGGTCTCCAATACTATCTTCAGGTGTTCTTCATGTTCTTCCTGAGTCCTTGAATACACTAGAATGTCATCAATAAAGACAATGACAAACTTATCCAGAAAATCCTTGAACACTCTATTCATCAAATCCATAAACGTCGCAGGGGCGTTTGTCACTCCAAAGGGCATGACCACAAACTCATAGTGCCCATATCTCGTACTGAAAGCAGTCCTTGGCACATCACTCTCCTTTACTCTGAGCTGATGGTAACCTGATCGCAGATCTATCTTGGAGAACACTGTGGCTCCCTTCAGCTGATCAAATAAATCATCTATCCTTGGCAAAGGATATCTGTTCTTGATGGTTACCTTATTCAAAGCTCGATAATCTATGCACATTCGCATAGATCCATCTTTCTTCTTGACGAACAGTACAGGAGCTCCCCAAGGTGAATGACTAGGGCGGATGAAACCCTTGTCAAGCAGCTCTTGCAATTGTTCTTGTAATTCTTTCAGTTCTGCTGGCGCCATGCGATAAGGTGCCTTCGAAATTGGGTTGGTTCCTGGGGCCAACTCAATTTCAAACTCAATTTCCCGATTGGGAGGGAGTCCTGGTAACTCTTCAGGAAACACTTCAGGATAGTCACAGACTACCCTCACTTCTTCTCTTTCAACCTTCTCCTTGACTTGCATCCACTATATGAGCTAGAAAACCAGAGCACCCATTCTCTAACATTCTCTGAGCTTGCAAGGTAGATAGGAACCTCTTTGTCTTTCTCCTTGGGTCTCCAATAAACTCAATGAAGGTTCTGCTTCTGGTGTGAACTTGACTTTTCTCTTGCGACAGTCTATAGAAGCACTGTACTTGCTCAAGAAATCCATCCCTAAAATGACATCATAATCCTTCATCTCAAGGACTATCCAAGTCACTGTAGAGCTCTCGGTTGGAAATCCAGATTGGTACTGCCCTTAGCCTCTGAGTAGAGGCCATTACTTCCCCTGACGGTAAGGTTGTTAAGAACTTCATCGTTCAACCTTTCTGGTGGCCTTTATACTGTTTAAGTAGTGCTCAGTGATCAAAGCACTACTTATTAGTTCTTCGGAGGTTTGCGGCCTCTTAACACCGCTAGCCCCCTTTAACGCTATCTCAGGCCTTAACATCTTGAGCATTAGCCTAACTATCTCTTTTTCTGTGCTAACTAGCTCTGGGCACAGATGAGCTAACCGCTTAAATATCTTCACTGCTTCATCCACGGATAGTTCTCCTTGTCTGAACTCCGTGAATTCATCATAATGCTTGTTGGTTACTTGCATGTGAAAGTATTCTTCGAAGAACTCAGTCTCGAAGTCGGCCCATGTCATCTGGCTGACATTTCTCTTGGCATTGACTCTCTCCCACTATATTCTAGCATCTCCCGTAAGGCGAAAGATGCCACTTTATCTTCTCTACCTCATGCCAGTCCAGTAGCCCTACTATTCTTTCCAACATTTTGAACCATGCTTAAGCATCCCATGGTTTGCTTATGCCTGGGAAGTTCCCTGGCTTCAGTTTCTTCCACTTGATGAGGTACGCTTCTTGCCTTACTCCCCTTGCCGGGATTACAGAAATAACCGATGGGTCTTTGGTCACAACTGGTGCCACTACATTCGCCACCAACGGGGTAACAGGAGTGGCCTACTGGTTAGCTATAATGGTGGCAATAACTTGCTGCTACTCTGCTAACTGTCTTTGTAGCTGCGCCGCCACCTCTAAGAGATTTGGTGGTGGTACAGACTCTGCCTCTTGCCCTCTAGGAGCATGCTCCTCATTTTGGGCCTTTCTAGGACTTCCTCCTAACATTCTCTTACTTTATATCATCTAGGACGTCCTCTTGACATTCTTTTACTTTATATCATAAAGAAAATAAAAGCTCATTATCTCTTACTAACTTACTTCACTATCATCATTCTCATATCATCATACTCATATCATGATATGTCATATCATGTCATCTTACTCATATAGCATATACTGATCATGCACATAATAGCATATAATAAAGCTAACATACTTCCTTACTAACTTACTTCATTATCTCCATGCACATATTAGTATATAATATACTAACATACTTCATTTCATTATCTCATTCACATATTAGTATATAATACTAACGTACTTCCTTATCATCTTTCACTTACTGATACTAGCAGTCAAAAATGAAAAGTATACAAAACTACAACATATAAACTTCTTCATCATGCACTTACTGATACTAGCAGTCAATAATGAAAAGCATGCAAAACTATAACATATGAACTTCTTCATCATGCACTTACTGATACAAGCAGTCAATAATGTAAAGCATGCAAAACTATAACATATGAACTTCTTACTTGGCAGGCGGCAGGATTGATGCTTGATGTCAGTGTGGCGGAAGGATGGAACTTTGCTCTGATACCACTCTGTGACGACCCGACTTCTCTTATCTACTAACTTATGCTTTAAGTTACTACTACTTGACTTCCCTTAACTTGCTCTAAAAATTTTTTTTTTCTCTTCCTTCTCTTTTTTTTTCAAAAAAACAAAACAACTTTCATCTTATTTGCTTTGCCAGGAATTGACCCCTAGACCTCTTAGTTGTAACACTAAAGCACTGACCAGCTACTCTACACAACTTCTCTGCAATGGTACCAGTCGACTGCTATATAGCCAGTCGACTGGTATCGGCCACCGCAAATTTCTGGGCGCGGCACCAGTCGACTGGCCTCTTGGCAGTCAACTGGTGCATCGAACAGAAACTTTCTGTTCGATAGGGCAGTCGACTGGTTCTGTACCAGTCGACTGGCACGCCTGAAAACCTGCATTTCAGACCTGATAACCACTTTCAAACATCCACAAATCACATACTATCACTTCACATTAGCATATAACTTCAAATCTATATTCTACCCTAGTTTATTAAGCATATTAGCAACTCAAAACCAATCCCACAACTTGAAATTGAAACTTTGCGGAGTTTAACAAAACTAACAAAACACTTGCATAAATATACTAAAGTTTGTACCAACTCTTGACTTCATGCGGAAATAAAATAGATTACTCATACTCAACACGACTAAGACATGAAACTATATGTTTCTAAACATTTAACTTTACTAATAGGAAATAAAATGGTTTATTCATACTCAACACGACTAAGACATGAAACTGTATGTTTCTAAATGTTTAACTTTACTAATACTCAACCCAAACACTCTTCCACGGTTCCACCGCCACTGAGCACCAATGCAAGTCCTGTCGCCTCCCAACTTACGCTTTCTCTTTTCCTTTATCTGCAATAGAAGGAAAATGCAACTAATAAGCACAATGCTTAGTAAGTAAATCCCTACTCACAAAATCATGATGTCAATACTAAACATGCTCATTTCAAAGAATGGTTTAAAACTTTACTTACTTCAAAACTTACAACTAAACATGCTTACAACTTGAAACACTTTATCATGCTTGTTAATGTATCAATGTACACAACTAACCATGCTTACTACTTGAACTACTTTATCATGCTTGCATTGTATCAAGGTACACATCTAATAATTAAACACTTTCCCAAAAAAAAACTACTTGATCATACTTATATACTTGAAAATAGTAATCAACTTTCTCTTTAGGCCTTGACATTGTACCATGGTATCGGTGTACCAATTGCGCGCTTTTCTAATAGGTTGCGAGGTAGCTAGCCACCGCACCCTATTAGAACTTTACTTTCTAACTTTCGATGGGCCTTACATTTGCCCGGTACATGTCTCTTTCTCAAAGTAAAATACTTTTCTTACTTACCATACTTAAACTTATCACTTTACTTATTTTTGCATATATTTTCATGCTAAAAACCTTTCCTTTTCTCACTTTAACTTCCATGGAGCATCTTGTGTGCTCCTTAACTCAAATTCACTTTTTGGTCTTTTCAAAAGTATAAAAACTCATCATGCTTGGCCTACTTACATTCAATACAAACAAATTGAATTTCTGACATGCTAAAACATGCAACTTTAATAGCTAAAACATAGAATAGCAAAACTCTCTTAACCATGCTTCTACTTTTCGAAAACTAGGGTTCTACAATGAGGATTTCGAAGCGAAACTACTCCTATTGCAGGTGAGCGATTTACTTACATCGTTCTTGAAGAAAACTCACAAAAACAGGGAGAAAACCCCCTAACAAAATCTTTTTCTTCCTCCTTGTAAAAAGCTTCCACCTTTAGCCCTAGGAAGGAACCCTAGATGCTTCTACTCAAGGGGAAAGAAGAAGAAGAAGAAGAGCTCCCTTGAAAATCCCTTGTTTCGCAGCCCTCCCTTCTCCTCTCTCTCACGCGCGGCTACGGCTCCAACTTGGGGTTTCACACAACCTAAGTGAGGTTTATATACCTCTTAATGAAAAGGCTTAACTACGTTACAACATTATTTCTCTCCTCCCTTTTCTGTGCTTGATACCCTAGCCCAGCTGGTTTCTGCTTTAGCCGTGGACTCAAGAGGTCGCGGGATCAAATCTCTCCACGCCCACTTAACTCTTTATTTTTCTTTCTCTCCCGCGGCACCAGTCGACTGCCACGATAGCAGTCGACTGATACCCTGAACAGCCAACTTCCCAGCCTAAAATTTCTTCCTTTTCTCCTCCTATTTAATTTCTAAAAATACTAGAAAAATTCAGTAAAATTCCTATAAATCCCTAATATTACTAGGAAATTATTGGGTGTTACACAGGGAAGTCGCACTATTGTTTTTTGGATGGATTTTCAGGCTATTTTTAGATTTGCATAGATCCAGAGGATCAGGAGAAGACCACCTTCACTTGTCCTTTTGGCACATTTGCCTATAGACGTATGCCCTTCGGACTCTGCAACACACCTGGTACCTTTCAGAGATGCATGGTGAGTATATTTGGTGAGTTGCTAGAGAACTGTATGGAGGTATTCATGGATGATTTTTCAGTTTATGGCACGTCTTTTGATTCATGCTTAAATAACTTGTCTAGGGTTTTACATCGTTGCATTGAAACTAACCTTGTTCTTAATTTTGAGAAATGCCACTTTATGGTAGAGCATGGGATAGTACTTGGACACATAGTCTCTCGGAAGGGTATTGAGGTAGATCCTGCTAAAATCAGTGTTATTTCTTCTTTATCTTACCCCGTATGCGTACGGGATGTTCGTGCTTTTCTTGGACATGCAGGATTTTACCGCAGATTTATTAGAGACTTCAGCTTGATTGCTCAACCCTTGACACGACTTTTGCAGAAGGATGTTGAGTTTCACTTTGATGAAAAATGCAAGGAAGCTTTTCATAGACTTAGGGAGGCTCTTACCTCAGCTCCTATTATTACATCACCTGACTGGACTTTACCATTTGAATTAATGTGTGATGCTTCTAATTTTGCAGTGGGAGCTGTTCTAGCACAGAGGGTAGATGGAGCACCACATGTCATTTGCTACGCCTCCAAAACCCTAGATGCCGCCCAAGCCAACTACACCACGACTGAAAAGGAGCTTCTTGCCATTGTTTTTGCTTTAGACAGATTCAGATCTTATTTATTATACTCACATGTCATTATTTTTTCTGATCATGCAGCTCTCAAATACTTATTGAAAAAACCTGATGCAAAACCTAGATTGATCAGATGGATGCTCCTACTCCAAGAATTCGACCTGAAGATCAGAGATAGAAGTGGAAAAGAGAACTTAGTTGCAGATCATTTGAGCAGACTTGAAGGAGATGGATCTCCTACCACCATTGGTGATGACTTCAGAGATGAGCACTTGATTTCAGTGCATGGTGAGACCCCATGGTATGCAGACCTAGTTAATTTTTTAGTTGCACATGTATTTCCCACTCAATTTTCGAAAGCTCAAAAAGATAAATTAAAAAGTGATGCAAAGTTTTATGTGTGGGATGATCCTTATTTGTGGAAATTTTGTAATGACCAAATAATTAGGAGATGCATACCCGATTATGAGTTTTCTTCTGTCCTTACTTTTTGTCATTCATCAGCTTGTGGGGGGCATTTTGGACCTTAGAGGACTGCTAGGAAAGTATTAGAGTGTGGATTATACTGGCCCACCCTTTTTCATGATTCACATGTTTTTTATAAAAATTGTGATAGATGTCAGCGAACTGGGAACATAGGAGCGAGACATGAGATGCCCCAAAACACTATGCTTTACTGTGAAATTTTTGATGTTTGGGGGATAGATTTTATGGGACTTTTTCCTGTATCTTATGGTTATCTGTATATTTTACTTGCTGTAGATTATGTTTCGAAATGGGTGGAGGTCATTCCCTCCAGGACTGATGATTCTTCTATTGTTTGTAGTTTTGTTAGGTCATACATTTTCTGCAGGTTTGGCATTCCAAGGGCAATAATCAGTGACCAAGGATCTCATTTTTGCAACAAACACATGAAGGCGATGCTTAGCAGATATGGGGTGGCACATAAAGTTTCTACATCTTATCATCCCCAAACAAATGGACTGGCTGATATTTCCAACAGAGAGATAAAATCCATTCTAGAGAAGACAGTTGGGCCCACAAGAAAAGACTGGAGCAAAAAGCTAGATGATGCACTCTGGGCCTACAGAACAGCATACAAGACACCTATTGGCATGTCACCCTACCGCTTGGTTTATGGTAAGGCTTGTCACCTCCCCGTGGAGATAGAACACAAGGCATATTGGGCGGTGAAAGCTTGCAATTTCGATGCTACCAAGGTGGGAGAAGAGAGAAAATTGCAACTCCAAGAACTTGAAGAAATTCGGCTAGAAGCATTTGAGAATTCAAGGATCTACAAGGAGAAGACAAAGAACTTCCATGACAAGCACATTGTGAAGAAAGATTTTAAGGTTGGTGACAAGGTACTATTGTACAAATCAAGGCTCAAATTGATAAAAGGTAAATTAAGGTCAAGGTGGGATGGTCCATTTATTGTAACCACTATTTTTCCCTATGGTGTTGTGGAAATTCAAGATGCATCTAACGGTTTTATTTGGAAAGTTAATGGCCACCGGCTCAAAAGGTACTTTGAAGAGCTAAAGGAGCTAGAGGTGGATGGGTTGGACATGAACGAAGCTATCTACCCAACTTAAGGGGAGTTCACTTTCTCTACATTTACATTTCATTGTACATATCATTTTCATGGTTCTAGGGATAACTTCTTTCTCTTTTTGAAGTAAGTAGTTGATGAATAAATTCTTAAGAAACATGACATGAATAAAATCATTGTAAATATCATGTCATTGTAAATATAGTTTTAGCACTTTTTCTTGCTTGATTAGGAATAAATGTATCCCTCTAGGTTATCTTCATGTCATTTTAGAATCTTTTGAAAATAAATTAAATTTGGTTGTCAAAACTTAGGGTTTAAGCTAATGGATGAATTCTTGGATGCTTGAGTACTACTTGCTTTAGATTCTTAATTGAGGATTTGAGATGGATTATTTTTACCTAGTGAGATTAGCCTTATTTTATGATACACATATGTTATTGTATTCTAGAACTTGCTTAGGTTCTTTCAAAATCATATTTCAATGATTGGATCACATCTATAGAGACTAATCACTTTGTTTACCTTTCCACATCAATTTTGGCAAAAATCATGTCTATTCTATTTGTTTTTCCTTACTCCTAATCTTAACCCCAATTTGTCTATGGATTTGTTTGCTTGGTATGTTTTTCTTGATGCTATTTTGCCCGAGACGGACAAAGATTTAAGTGTGGGGGAGTGATTAGTGTTTTGGAAAACATTTTGTAGCAAGGAAGCATTTGGATCCAAAGAAAAAAAAATTTGTGAGCTACTTTTGGGCAGAAATTCAGGAATGAAGCTGTACTTTGTGAAAGGAATCAGCCATGCTTGAGAGGAGGTCTGAAATGCAGCTGTACAATCCGAATCTCAGCAGAAACAATTGGGATTGAAGCTGAATTGAATTCTGAATTGAAGCTGTGGAAAAGTCTGAAATCAATGCATAAACCCTGTATCAAGTGGGAACTAAGCAGCAATTCTGTACCAAAGTGGAAAAGTTGAAATGAAACTACTATGCCACTCAGCTAGAAGCTTATTGCAGCTGTTCTTGGCTGTAACACCAGAACACAATATGCTAGAGGCTGGATTACAGCTGAATAAAATCAGAAAACCTGAAAAGAAGCTAAGAAAATCTGGAATTCAGCTGTGCAGAACTGCAAGGAATTTCTGATCAGTGAAGAAAACAAAAATTGTAACTGTCGAGTGCTCCATCTGGGAGCTACTGAGTGATACAAGCAAAGTGTGAATGCAAGCTGAATTGAAAAAATGGAAATGAAGCTGAGTGAAGACTGATCAAAAGCTGAGAAAAAAAATTTCCGGAACTGCCCAAATCTGAATTGCATTCCAATTGTAGTTGCCGAGTACTACATCTGATGAATCAAGATATTAAGTGTAAATGGTATCTGAAGTTGAAGGTGCACATTCAATTTCGGATCTGAGATTGAAGCCGTGGATGCTAGAAGCTGCTGAAGAGAATAGAAAGGAAAGGCAGTGGATTGGCTGAAATTCAACTTATGAGCAGAAATTAATTTCGAGTGGAACTCTTGAGGTTTCCAATATCATTTGAAGCAAGTACTACTTGATGCTAAGTGCTTGATGAAATCAGAGAATGGAAATGGATGCCATGGAGTTGAAACTCGAAACAAACTGTGAGAAACTGATTTAACTCAGAAATGTTCAAGGAAAGAACAATTGTGTCAGCTATCAAGACAACCTTGTACCAACTTGCAACCTAATTGAGTTTTTGAAGCTATAAATCAAGGCAGTAGGTATAGGAATGTATCTGAAATTTGTAGGAACATCCACTGCTGATCAGAACTGAAAGAAGTTGCGGATGCTAGGACTTGTAGATCAGGACAGAAAATAAACACAGTGAAGTGGATTGGTCTCAACTTGCTGAGTGGGAATTCTCCACTGATAAGTGATAAAACTTCTGCAAATGTAGGGATCTTAGAGAATTGAATCTGGCACAAGTGGAGGAAGTCGACAGCCTACAAATAAGGCTGATCAAAAAGCTGAAACCAAGAACAATACAAACTGCATTGCAAGGGACTGAACTTGGTGGGCCTAGGGTATGAGTTAAGTGAACTCAGTATTGATTTCATCCAATGTGATCAGACACAAATGAAATTGCTGCTGCGTGGATGTTCTCTTCAGCACAGAGAAAGAAAAAAATGCAAGGAAGCTGGGCAAATCTGAAACTTAAGCAGTCTTGGCACAGTTTTGTATCAATCTAAGACTGAACTTGGTTTTCTTAATTCAGCAAGGAATAACTGAAGATTGAACAGAATTGGCCGAATGTTTCTAGCCGAATTCAACTTCTTGGGGAGCAAATTTCAGTGAAGGAAAGAAAAAAAAATCAGAACATAAAGAAGAGCAGGAAATGGAATTAAGTTGGCTAAAATACAATTTGTTGAGCAGAATTTTCGAGTGGAACATTTTAAGTGCTCAACTACTGCTATGCTAGCTGATAAGGAGAAATCAGAAGTTTTGCAAGATCTGAAATTATATCATGGATGCTAGACTTGAAAACAGAAAAAAAAAGAAGAGAGAACAAATGAAGGAAGTGTGCCAACTTGTAAAGGAAATGTATCAAGAGTGAGTTACAAGGGTTGTTGAGTGAAAATTTTATGTTGAGTATCTATTTCACTTGATATCATATGTTCTTTGATACAAATCTGAGCTGAAAAGAAAGAAGAATGAAAAAAAAAGAAAAGCAAATTTGGCACGAATAGACAAAGCTTGGCACAAGGAAATCAAGGAAGGATTTTTCATCCAAATCAAAGGAATTTATTCAAGTTTGACTTTACAACACTTTTGAGATCATTAGGGGACTGTATGGAGAGCAAAGAGCATCAAAAATATCCTCAAGCACTCAAGTCTTCCACTTTATCCATTTTTCCATTTTCTTGGCTTTTGCTCCATTTCTTACCATTTTCCATGTTTTCACTTGTTTTTGTAGATTGTTGATCCTAATCATGAATAATGGTGGAGATTAGATAATAAGCAAGCCTATGGTAGTGCAAGAAACATGTGTGTTTGAGTGAGCTCCACTTCCATCATCAAGTTAGAACTTAAGGAGAGAGCCACCAAAATTTTCCTTGAAAGGCTATGAGTTAGATTCATCTCAATGACTCATGATGGATGAAAATGCTAAGTTGTTGATTTAAGGACAAGATACTAATCCATAGAGCTTAGATTTAAGAGAATTGACAACCCTAGGTAATTTCTTTTCAATTGCTTCTAAACATGCTTAAGAAGGCCTAAGGGATACTTACTAATTATTTTCGCGCGACGCTCAAGGTTAAGTGTGGGGGAGTTGATAGATACTATTTTATTGATTATTTGAGTTGCTAAAATCCATGTTTGACTTATGTTTTTATTGCTAAAATTGTGAAATTGCCCTAGGTTTTAGAACTTACTCTTATTTTGGACTTAATTGCAAATTTGCACAATTTTTGGATTATTTGGCCACTAAATTCTTGATTTATTTTTGTAGGCATCAAAGGTTCAAGGATCTAGGGCATATTGGGTCAAACTTGAGTCGGAATTGAACCGGATCGAATTATCAAGCTTACGATTAATCCGGGCCGTCCGATTCAAAAGTGGTTAGATCCGAGCCATCCGGGACCATCTGAAGCAATCCGAGCTAGGGTTATGGTTGATCAAGCATTCTGATCAAGATCTGAAGATTTCATCCCAATCGGAGCTAAATCAACCGTTGGATCAAGCTTGGAGGGCTCTAGATCGTCCATTCAAAGATCAAGTTGATCTGGACCATCCGTTGCACATCTAGAGGATCCGAGCTACCTCGAGGCAGATCCTGACCCCAAATCATCATCATCAAAGTTTGGCTCCAATCAGAGGAAGATCAGTCGTTGGATCTCCTCCGATCAATCTGGGCCGTCCGTTGATAACTATTTAATCAAAACGCAGCAACCTTCCTTCCTCGTCGCGTCTCCGCCGCAGTCATCTTCCTTCTTCGTCTTCTTCAGTTCTTAGCTAGTTTTCTTCAATCCAAGGGGCGCGACTCCTCAATTTCTGACCTAAATCGAGTGCTAGATCCTTGGGGAGCTGCTTCGGTGAATTTCCAGCTCCGAATTGGCCAAAACAGAGTTGTTAGGAGGTTTCCGCAGCTCTGTCACTTATTGCTTCAATCTCGGTTTTGCTCCATCCTTCATCCATCCGAGCAGTTCAGAGGGGTTCCCTGGAGTGTTTGGTTCATCCCCACACCATCCGCGTGATTGGACAAGGCAAGATTGAAGAAATTGATTGGGAATTCAGTTGGCACAGACTGTGAGCTGGATTGCTTCGCAGAGGTCGTTCTTCCATTGATTTGCTAAGCTTGCGGGTCTGAGGCTCACTCTTGCTTGACGACCAAGAAGCATTTGAGCTGGGGAAGCATTGAGGAGTAGATTTCTTTAGTTAATTTTCATTGTTTGTAGCTGTAAATTTCATTTCTGAACTTGGTTTAATTTCTGTCTTCGTTTCAGATTGGTTAATTTTGTTTACTGCATTGTTACAGATTAAATTAGGTTTTAAATCTTCAAGTCAATTAGTTAGTCAGCTTATTTAGTGATCTATTAGTTTAAACTTCAGTTTATTCCCTTCTATTGCCTGTGTATCAGATTTATGCTTGCGTACCAACCTTTGCTGCAGATTTCAGTTCAGTTCTGAGTTTTTCAGTTTAATTTCAATTCGATTCTTGTTTAGCTTATTCCCTGCAATTGAAGACAACCTTTAGTGTGTTAATTCATTAGATTCGAATTTGTTTCTCATTCAGTTTCATTTCTGAATTTTTAGCCCTGTTTCAGCTTGCGTACCAACTCAAAATTTCTGCACTTGAGTTTTCACTTGTGAAAATAGATTTATCAGTCCTGAATTTGTTTTAAGTGAACTCAACTTAAGCTCGCATAGGCTTGTAGTTGTTCAACTGCGAATCTGAATTCTGCACGTGTATTATTTCATTCTGGCACATCATAATCGGTTTCTGAAAATCTTGTTTCACTTGAGTTAGTTTCTGCATTAATTGTCTGATGAATTCTGCATCTGAATTGGTTACTTCACATCAAATTGTTTCACCTCAGCTGCTGATTCGATTTGCAATCAGGTCGTAGCTGCATTCCTGCCCTTTAAGTTGTTGAAGTTTTGCAGATTATTTCTGCAATTCTGCAGTTGCATATTAGTTCTATTTCAGTATGTTTCAGTTCATCAGCTCTGAGATTTGTGTCAAGTATCATCAGCTCTTTTGAATCTTTCATGAAGTTAGATGTATGCACTTGCTTTCAGTTGTTTGTGTGACTCTGAATTAATTTGTTGCTGAAATTCTGCATACACATTCTCAATTTCCTGCACTTGTTGCATATCAGTTCTTCTTTTGCATTTCTGCTCAGCATTTTCCTTAGCGTATCAAGCTCTGTAGTGTGAATCAGTTCCTTCTTTTGAATCTCTGATCTGTGTACCAAACCAGCTTAGTTTTAAACATTCTGAATTAACTTGGCAGTTTGTTGAATTTGCATAGCAATTGATCTCAAATGGTAAATTTGGTTTTCAATATATGTATCAGTCTTTCCTTGCGTGCCAACTAAAATTGCTGCTCTTCCATTTGCATGATTAAAGTCTGCACTCTACTTGTTTGTTCTCATTCAATTGCTTCTCATCAAAATAGTTTCATATCAATTTACAAATTTGAATTCAATCAAGCTTTCGACACATAGTTCTCTACCATTATTCCCTTTGTGCGTATCCAAGTGTTTTAATTGCTCAAGGTGTATCCAGTTAAGTTTCGGTTTGAGTGATGATGGTTTAAGTTTAAATCAATTCGTAGTGTATTTTTCCAATAGAATTCAGATCTGTTTCTAAAATTGTGTAATTGCCTTGATGAGGTTTTCCATTGGTTGAGTCCATGAATTGCCATTACTTTGTTTCAGTTTGTGTGGTTAAGTTTTCTTCTCTCTAGTGAGATTTCATTTCATGCTTGCAACCCCAAAACCCAATTTCATTCGAAACCCAAATTCACAAACGACACCTAAACACGAGCTCGAATCAAACAACGTCAACTAGTCCCGAGGAAAAATACGACCTGTGACCCCTTTACTACGCTTTTATTCTTGATTGCAAAAAGGGTTTCCAGCATTTCATATACATTTAAATTTGAGACCCACATTCGTGACAGTCATATTTGGGTCTGTCAGTGGGTCCGGGCGTGGTAGCAGCCAGGGATCCCTTCTCGTCCTGAGACACGAGAAAATGAGAGGGAGACTCCCCCATTGGTTGGGGTAGGAGAGTGACCTCCGCCAGCATCCTGTCCACTCGGTCACTCAGGAGCAGTGATAGCAGGGTGCGTATAGTTGTCATAGCTCACCCACTCTGATGCCCATTTATGACAGGTGGACGATGATCTGACTGGTGTCAGGGGTGACACATATCATTGCACCATGTGCATATCTTGCATCGTGCATTGTCTGCTGCATTTGATTTCTGCACTTGATTGACATGCATATACTGGAGATTTGTCTACTTTGGATTATGTGTTATACTTATTCCATAGGGAGTTATTTCACCCCTCTACATGATAGATGGATTCTAGTATGTACCTTCATTCAATGTATACCCTTGTCTATTGTTTATATGAGACTGTATCGAAGTAGACTCTTATTGTTAGTATAACGTACTATGCATATCTGTATGGGTATCCGCTGAGTTTATTTAGACTCACACCATTGCCATACTTTCTGATTTCAGGTTGATATCTGCCAGGAGGGTCCGAGTCGCCAGTCTCATGCTTGTGACGACATCTGATTTCATTTTTATCAGTTACTTTCTGTTTTTGGACCATGTTATGTTTTATTTTGTTGCATTGGATTTTCGTGGACTTGGAGTATATGATTTGCTTTATGGGATTGTACTTTTGAGTCCTATGTTGGACTGTGTGTGTGGTTTTGATGTGTTCCTACCCCCTGGAAGCTCAGGTAAGTTCGTGTTTTGGATTTATGATTTTATTGTCATATATATTGTTATTCTGTTTGGATTTGAGGCCTGAGGCCTATTTAAACTGCGTGGTGATGTCATATATGTTGTATGTATATGTAAATTCTCCGTCGGACAGGGGAGGTGATGTTCGATTTTCTATTGGATCAGCGACTCCTAGGTGTCGGGGCGTGACAGATCCCTTTGCCAATATCAAAACAAGGTTCGATATGGTGCTTCCGGCACCAATATTTTTTGATTATTGGAACAACGCCCCTTTCCTTAGACAAAGCCTTTTAAAGAAATGATACTTTCAATTTTCTTTTTAAGAAACACTGGTCTAACTAGTTTAGGAAGTGGTGAGGTAGCTTCGGTTAGTTCCACTTAGCTAGGTCGACTAAGTCGGGAATTTCTTACCCTTCTTGACTTCCCAGACCAAGCTTTCCCAATGTACGATACTCGCCCCACCCTGATACTATGTTAGGCAAGTATCAACCAATCATTTTTCTATCTAGCTATTGTAAGTTAAGCAAAAAAAGTATGCTCGCATGAATGACATGATAGATATATATGAAGAAGAATAAGCAGATGCATGAACATGACAGTTATACATGTATCAATCAAGTCAAATCATTTTAATTAGATTTCTAATAAAATATCAAATTCTCGATTTGATATAGAACGTGTGAACTCGATAATATGTCAACTCACTTTAACATATTTATTATTATTAAGTTGTTGTTCTAGTTGGGTAGAATGTTATTAGTTTCATAATTAAAGGTAATTAATTAGAATTTAGTTGGTGGGTTTTATATTAATAGATTTTGAAATTTAAATTAAGGATTGAGTTTCTAATTAAAATGTAATTAAGGATTTACTAAATTGATTTTAAATTTTTTGAATTAAATTTGAATTGGAGATTTAATTAAGATTTATGTTTTTAAGAATTAAATTTGAATTAAAGATTTAATTAAGATTTTAGTTTTTAAGAATTGTGATAAATTAAGATTTAAGTTTATAGATTTGTGATTAATTAAGATTTAAGTTTCTAAGATTAGTGATTAATTAAGATTTAAATTTTTAAGTTTAGTGATTAATTAAGATTTATGTTTTTAAGATTTGTGATTAAGATTTAAGTGTTTAAGAATTAAATTTGAATTAATTAAGGATTAATTAAGATTTAAGATTTAAATTTTTAAGATTTAAGTTTTTAGATTTGTGATTAATTAAGATTTAATTTTTTAAGGATTATGATTAATTAAGATTTCATTTTTTTAAGAATTATGATTAATTAAGATTTATGTTTTAACAATTATGATTAATTAAGATTTATGTTTTTAAGAATTATGATTAATTAAGATTTTTCTTTTTAAGAATTAGGATTAATTAAGATTTAAGTTTTTAGTTTTGAATAATAATTTTGGGTGGAATTGCATCATTTCCATTAATTCGAAAAATTATGATTTATCTATTATTTCTTTTGTTTTTTATGTTGTCAATTTTATTTAATACTTATATTTTATTTGAATTCTTATAAGCCTTTTAAATTATAGCTTTAATTTTAATAAATTCATCTTCATCTTCAGAATCATATTCTTCTTCGCCATCAAAGTTATATTCAGAATTAATTAAAGTTATATCATTATCATCAAAATAAGTAGAATAATTATTAGGATTACTAATTAAAGTTTCATTATCTTCAAAATAAGAAGAATAATTAATTAAGGATCCAAATTATCTTCAAAGTTATTTGAATTATTTTAAGAATTATTAATTAAAGTTTCATTATTATCTTCAATATTATTTATTACAGTTTCATAATTATCGTCAGAATTATTAATTAAGGTTTGATCATTATCTTCAGAATTATTTTAATAATTATTAACTAAGGTTGAGCATTATTTTCAAAAATATTAATAAAAGATGAGTATTATCTTCAAAATTATTAATTAAAGTATTATCTGGTGAATTATTAATATTATCTTCAGGATTATCAATTATAGTTTCATTGTTATCTTCAACTTTGGTTGAATTATCAGAAAAATTATTCAAAATATTAGAATTAATTTTTAAAAATGTCGCATTAATATTTAAGATTAAGGAATTAATATTCAATATTCTACCATTATCAATGTTTGATTTGGGACTATTACTAGCTAATTTATCATGCAAGTCATTCAGCTTACTATATAGAAAATCTAATTTACCCAAAAAATTAAATGTTACGTTTGCATGCATAGGGGTATTTTTGGAAGGAAAATTATCATATGCATTTGAATCTAAGTTGACAAGAATATTTCTGCAAGAATTAAAATTTTGTACCTTCTTATCCTTTTTCCTATTTCCTAGCATTTTGTACCCGCTTATCCTCCAGTCAAGATATTGATTCTTGTAGTGCCCGTAGTTTTGACACTTAAAGCACATGATGTGGCTCTTTTCCCTCCGGGCTCCTGGCATTGGTACCTCTGTTGTCGTCATTGCTGTTCGAATCTTATGAGTTGGACATTGGTTTTTATAGTGCCCTCTTTCCCTGCACTTGAAATAGATTATGTGAAATTTAAAATTAGACATTATAAGATAAATATACCTCCTTCACCCTTGGTTCCCCCTCAATTCTTGGCCTTCTTGCTCCTTCGACGGTGAGTCCGATCAGATCCACCTACTCTAATACCAATTGTAGGATCGATGGCGTCGATAGAGGGGGGGGGTGAATATCGACTCATAAATTTGCTCCGAATCTTCGTTGATCGTTCACTTAAAATCAGAGTTGTTAGTAGCAATGAAATAAAAGATAAAGCGAAAACACAATAATAACAAGTGGGATTTACTTGGTTCCCAACCCTCCAGGGTCAGTACATCCAAGGCCTAATTAGAAGTGGCGCCCGTCCACTAGTGGTCTCCTTTTTAGAATTTCCGGAGATGGAGAAACCTATCTTATAGTTTAGAGTACAAGCAAAATAATGATAAAGAAATAAGTACAACTTTGTAACATGAAAACCAAATGTGAAAGTCTCGGCCAACTCTGGAAGTCTGAAGCGTCGTGCACTTCCTCCTGGAGCCTCCTTGGTCGTAGAGCATCGTCTTAGCGCTTTTCCTTTGCACTAAATGAGTAAGCGGATGTGAAAGTTGATGAATTGAACTGAGGGGTTGAACCCCCTTTTATACATGGTTCTCAGGTGCCCGATAGCTTATAGGGAGCCTCACAAGTGGTCAAACCTGATCCGAACCAGCGAACTCAGCACAGGGATAAAATCCTGCATCCCAAGCGCCTGGGAGCACTGAGGCACCTTGGAGCTCACAGGCGCCTTAAAGCTGATGTGGCGCAACTGCTGGATGGAAGAACCGCTTCTGGAGCGCTTGATAACATTCAAGAACCTGAGTTCTCGGGCGCCTGATCCCTTTTAGGCGCCTGGGATTACAGCAGCCAACTCCTTTCCCAGCCTTTGTTTGTTTACTGTTTGCCCTCCTATCTTGTTTCTAACTTTCAGGTTCCTGCAAGGCAACAAAACACACAACAAACAGATAAACAATTTTCAGCCATAATGATTAACAGCTAGAGTTGTCTAGTTCTGACTTTGGATTTCAAATGAAATCCTAGGTCGAATTGATGTCTACTGTTCCCTTTCTCGAGGAATGCGTCCTCACCTACTCTACTCTGGAGAAGTTACCCTTTGACAACCGGGACCTCCTGTTGGACTTTTGCTCAGCCTCTAAGACTCCCGGATCTCGAAACGTCCGATCCTTGACCTGTCTCTACTTCTATCTGTTGTCCTCGCTCGGCTATGTCTTTTGCCCCATCCTCGACCAGGACTTCGTGCCCAATTTCTCGAACCAAGACTTCTGTGCCCAATTCCTCGAACCAGGACTTCATGCCCAACCCTCGGTCAGGACTTTATATCCAATCTACGACCAGGACTTCATGCCCAATTCCCCAAACCAGGACTTCGGGCCCAACCCTCAGTCAGGACTTCAGTGCCTAGCCCTCGGCCAACACTATGTCCACCTAGCTTCACTCACCAGGACTCAGCCTCAGTCACCAGGATTTCGTCCACCTAGCTTCACTCACTAGGACCCAGCTTCACTCACCTGGATTTCATTCCTCGATAAGGACTTCTTTATGTTGGGACCGGGTGCATGTTGACAAAGATACGGGTTCGTAAAATTTTAAATTTTTACGTGCAGCGGAAGAATTAGCATAGAATAATTTCTCAAATTATTTTAACCACGTATCTAGCATGCAACCTTATGATGTGTGGACATGATCATAAATTAAAACTTTGCAGAAAAGTAAACTAATTTACTTAGTACCTCGCGTAACTCGAAGTAAGGGACGAGATCCAACCGTAGCGTCTCTTGGAAGCTCCGCCTCTATTCGCGTCCACGCCGAGTTCTCTTCGGGATGACTTCGTAAAGTCACGAGTTTTGTGTCGATGAGAACTATTAGATTCTCCAAAGGCACAACTAGAATATCAAGAAAGAAAGATGGAAACTAACCACCAAACGACTGCCATGTTGCTAACACAACCGGTTGCCAAGTTGCCAACTTGGCTTCTCCTCAGCGCCCTTACCTTCTCCACTGATGCACTTGCTCACGGGCGTTCATCAAAAATTGCGGCTGCCTCCAATTAACTTCACCGAGAGTTGAAGTTATAAATTCTCCACTTGGAGAATTTTGGACGTGAGCAACAATCACATGGCATGAAGCAATTACATGCCATTAATTGCATAAAGCAATTATCATTTAATTGCATGAGCAATTAGATTTTTAATTGCACGTGGTGCTTGGAGCAATTCAAGCAATTAATTGCATGAAGCAATTATTGTTTAATTGCATGAGCAATTAAACCTTTAATTGCATGTGTTGGGACCGGGTGCATGTTGACAAGGATACGAGTTTGTAAAATTTTAAATTTTTAAGTGCAGCGGAAGAATTTGCATAAAATAATTTCCTAAATTATTTTAACTTCGTATCTAGCATGCAACCTTATGGTGTGTTGACATAATCATAAAATAAAACTTTGCGGAAAAGTAAACTAATTTACTTTATACCTTTCGTAACTCGAAGAAAGGGACGAGATCCAACCGTAGCGTCCCTTGGAAGCTCCGCCTCTATTCGCGTCCACGCCGAGTTCTCTTCGGGATGACTTCACAAAGTCACGAGTTTTGTGCCAACGAGAACTACTAGATCCTCTAAAGGCACAACTAGAAGAACAAGAGAAAAGGAAAGGAAACTAACCAACAAAGAAACGGAATCGAATTCCGAGAAGAGAGGAGTCGCTATCCGCTTCTTCTTCTTCTTGTTTTGTTTCTCCTTCTTCTTGAAGCTCACGGCAACCACCTTCTATGGGAGGAGTTGCGCCGGCCCTAGCACACAAGAGGGGCGCCGGCCCTAGATGCCTCAAGGTGGGCGCCGGCCCTAGGTGGGGAGAAGGGAAGGAGAAGAGAATAAAAGAGAGAGAGAGGGAGCTCTATATCAATACTCAATTGATTAGTTAGGAATCCAAGGCTTGCCTATGGTTCCTTATATAGTTGCTTCTCCCTCGCTAAGTCTCCTCTTTAACGGAATTAACGGAATTAACGGAATTAGTTATCATAAGAATTTTATCTTATAAAATTTCTTATGACTTATTCCGTTAAGCCTAGTCTTATTATAACTAATTTATAATAAAACAAATTCTTCTTCTCTTTAAATTATGGAATAAAATTTTATAAGGAATTTATAAACTTTCTTATTATGGAAAAATCAATTCATAATTGATTTTATAAAATTAAAATAAACCAATTCATGGATAATTTTAACTTCCATAAAAAGAATAAATTTCTATAAATTTATTTATATAAATTTCTTTATACAAATTTATTTATCCATAATTTATAAAATAAATCACGCTAGATTTATTTTATTGATTAAACCAAAATTAATTGGTTTTTCTCCCTCTAGGTGGCCGGCCAACCAAGGAGGGCTTGCACCCTCTTTGGCCGGCCAAACCGAGCCGAACCAACGCGAATTAAACTCATTTAATTCGCCCAAAAAGCCGTCAAAAGACTTAGCCATTTTTAGCTTCCGTTGCGCCTCTGATTAACTCAGATTCGACTTATTTCTCTTGATCGGAAAATCCAATTTTCAATTCGTTTTAAATCCCTCGGATTACTCGTAGTGCGTGTGACTAAATAGGCTTTCGATTTATGTTGGCCGTCTATAATCAACCAATTATAGAACGATCATGAGTGGCACCTAGTAGTACATTATGATCCCCAATTAATCGAAAGATCAACGGTTTGACCTCAGAAGAAATTATTCTGAAACCCTTCAGCAGCTCTAATGAATCGTGCCCCATTCCCTTCACCACCTTATACCCACTTGGTTCAGGACATGGTCTATGTGTGTCAGTCCCCACTAGGCTGACTACGTCACACCTAGCCCAAGTAGTATCTTTCTCGTCCGTTGGATTTCTAATTACTCTCATGTATTTAAGAGACTCGCACTCTTAACATGATATACTCTGGCCAGAGGTTTTGAGTAACAATCCGACGATAGGCCTGGGTATACATCTCCTCGCAAGGAGTGGTGAATCCTTTGTAGGCTGTTCAAACATCTTCGGACACTTTGGCTTATACCCAATCATCCTGGGTCCACACCTCCTTGGAGATGCTTGCTTAAGATGTTAAAGTATAAGTCTCCATGACCAAGATGACTTGAACACCGCAAGTCAAAGGAACATCGCACTTAAGCTGCAGTAAGAACTTCATTGACATATCTATATAGATAACCATATGAAGTTTTACAGCTAGTCACTCCAATGAACTAGTTCCCTTAACTAGCATCCATGTTTATCTCCGGACATCCCAATGTCACCAGCCAGTGAGAATCAGCTGATTAGAGAATAACCCATGCTAGTCTCAACAGAATTGATAGTGTCCGTTTTTATCAATTCATCGACTAGGGATATTTTCAATACTTCACATTTGCAGATTTAGAGATAATCACAAGTTGTGATCCCATCACATCTCTTATGCTGTGAGTTGTATTGCGGACATTCAGTAGATGAGTTTAAGATCCCAATCAAATACATAAACATGTATACTCAAATAGTGAATTATCATTTATTAAAATAAATGTTTACAATCATAAGGCGATTTCCTTAGGACACTTCTCTCATATCACTAATAGCATGGAGCAATTCAATTGCGTGGAGAAGGAAGTTTTCGACGCCGCATAGAGAGAGAGAGGGAAGGGGAGAGGAGAGAAAACCTAGGCAAGAATCTTTTATCTCTTGGATTAATTTTCCAAGTCTTGCCTTGGTGCCTTTATATAGTAGCCTCTTTATCGCCAAGTCTCCTTTTAACGAAATTAATTTTCATAAGAAATTTATCTTATAAATTTTTCTATGAATTATTCCGTTATGCCTAGTTTTTATTATAACTTAATTTATAATAAAAGCAACCATGTCTCCCCTTTTATTATGGAATAAATTTTATAAGAAATTTATAAATTTTCTTATTATGGAAAAATCAATTCATAATTGATTTTATAAAATTAAAATAAATCATTCCATGGATCATTTTAATTTCCATAAAAGGAATAAATTTCCATAAATTTATTTATATAAATTTCTTTATACAAATTTATTTATCCATAATTTATAAAACAAATCGCGCTAGATTTATTTTATTAATTAAACCAAATAAATTGGTTTTCTCCCCAAGTGGTGGCCGGCCAAACCAAAGAGGGTGGGCACCCTCTTTGGCCAGCCAAACCGAGCCGAACCATCGCGAATTAAACTCATTTAATTCGCCCAATAAGCCTTCAAAAGCCTTAGCCATTTTTAGCTTCCGTTGCGCCTCTGATTAACTCAGATTCGACTTATTTCTCTTGATCGGAAAATCCAATTTTCAACTCGTTTTAAATCCCTCGGATTACTTGTAGTGCGTGTGACTAAATAGGCTTTCGATTTATGTTGGCCGTCTATAATCAACCAATTATAGAATGATCATGAGTGGCACCTAGTAGTACATCATGACCCCCAATTAATCGAAAGATCAACGGTTGACCTCAGAAGTAATTCTGAAACCCTTCAGCAGCTCTAATGAATCGTGCCTCATTCCTTCACCATCTTATACCCACTTGGTTCAGGACACGGTCTATTTTTGTCAGTCCCCACTGGGCTGACTACGTCACACCTAGCCTAAGTAGTGTCTTTCTCGTCCTTTGGATTTCTAATTACTCTCATGTATTTAAGAGACTCACACTCTAAACATGATATGCTCTGGCCAGAGGCTTTGAGTAACAATCTGACGATAGGCCTGGGTATACATCTCCTCGCAAGGAGTGGTGAATCCTTTGTAGGCTGCTCAAACATCTTCGGGCACTTCGGCATATACCCAATCATCCTGGGTCCACACCTCCTTGGAGATGCTTGCTTAAGATATTAAAGTATAAGTCTCCATGACCAAGATGACTTGAACACCGCAAGTCAAAGGAACATCGCACTTAAGCTGCAGTAAGAACTTCATTGACATATCTATATAGATTACCATATGAAGTTTTACAGCTAGTCACTCCAATGAACTAGTTCCCTTAACTAGCATCCATGTTTATCTCCGGACATCCCAATGTCACCAGCCAGTGAGAATCAGCTGATTAGAGAATAACCCATGCTAGTCTCAACAGAATTGATAGTGTCCGTATTTATCAATTCATCGACTAGGGATATTTTCAATACTTCACAATTGCACATTTAGAGATAATCACTAGTTGTGATCCCATCACAAATTCTCTTATGCTGTGAGTTGTATTGCGGACATTCAGTAGATGAGTTTAAGATCCCAATCAAATACACAAACATGTATACTCAAATAGTGAATATTCATTTATTAAAATAAATGTTTACAATCATAAGGCGATTGTCTTAGGACACTTCTCTCATATCACTAACACTTTATTAGTTATCTTAATCTTGACTAGTCTTCTCTCTGCCAGACATCAAGTACTGTTTGGCTCAGTCCTTGGTCTATCTGACCAGATATGGGTTTAGTCACACTGCCAATTATCAAGTCCTGTTCGGCTTATCCCTTGGTTAAACTGACCAACCCTGGGTACTATTCACTCTAGCAAACATCGGGTCCTTTTTGGCTAACCCTTTGTCAAACTGATCAAACCTCGTTTACCCTACTAAACATTAGGTCATGTTTGGCTTATCCCTTGATCACTTTGACCAGACCTTGGTATATTGTCAAACATCGAAACAGTTGAGGTTGACTGTTCCTGACTGATGCTCTTTACACCAACATAGTCAGAGTATATGAATAGGTTGGGCCTGTTAGGATGTATATTATAAGCCTAGGTTTTGTATGAACATTTATTTTGGAAAAAAATCACAGTGGTCATGTGTTTGCATTTTATATTTGTTATATATGTATGCAATTGTCTGTTACTTTACATTGTATATAACATGGTGTGTGGTACCACACAGAAGATCATGTTATCAGTTCCTTGTAAAGTATAAGTAGTGGCTCACAACTGAGATGGATTTGGACAAACCATTGGAATGGTTGTAGTGTAATTTGGTATTAGTCTATATTGACTATAGAATTACACTAGTACACTTTGTGTATATTGAGCAGGACTAATTTGAGGTTGTTCGATTTATACTGACTATATAATCGAGCAAGACCTCAGGTTATTATGGATGTACATGCTCTTAATCCCGATATAATGACGGGCACAAGTACTTAATATTTATTTCTTTAATTTACCAATGGGCGAGATTTATTCGTTAAATCAATAGGCCTAGTAAATTGATAAATAATATTATTTATATGGTGTATCGTTGATTATAGAAGGAAAGCGTATCCTAATTATTTAGAATGATGATGTCCCCTTGAGGAGCTCATAAGGATTAGCATGTAAATTCTGCAGGTGGACTTGATCCGACATGATAATAAGGTTGTGTGGTACTACTCTTGGAGTTAAATATTAATTAATTAAAATGTCAGTAATTTAATTAATTAATGAGTATACGATATCTTAAACATGGGGAGAATATACACATATGGTGGAGCCCATATTTTAATATGAGGTTGATGCGATAGTTCAATAATAACCCATTAGTGGAGCGGGTTATTATTAACGGGTCGGGTTGAGGATCCGTTAGGAGACCAAAACCAACTCCTCCTCATGGTCCCTATTGTAGCCTATAAATACCCTCCTAAGCCATCATGAACCAGCCCTAAGCCTTCTTTTTTTCTCTCTCTCTCTCTCCTTTGGTGGTGTGCAGCGCCGCAAGTAAGCAAGGGGGAAGGGCGCTAGGGTTTAGGGAAGAAGGAGAATTCTTTCTTTCTTCTTCTCTTCTTCCCTTCTTCTCTCCTTCCCTAGGGGCGTGCGACATCTACAAGCAAAGGAGGAGCTTGCTTCTTCCTCTTTGGCATGCGGCATCTACAAGCAAAGGAGGAGATTTATTCTTCCTTAGGGCCGGCGGCAACAAGAGCAAGGTTGAAGAAGAAAAGAAGAAGGGTTTTGGTGGCTTTGTTTCTTGGAAGATCGTCGCCCACACGATGTCTAAGAAGAGGATAGGAATACAATAGAAGATCAAGAAGTAAATCAAGAGGTATAACTTTTGGTTTTTTGCTATGCTTTAATTGTATTCATGTTGTTTACTTGGACCCCGAATTGAACACAAGAATCGGTGATCCAACTTCATCATCTATTCCGCTGCTATTCGATAAAGGAGATTGATGGCTTGAACAATAAGTTTGTTCAAGCGATCACTCAATTGAAAAGCATGATGATGAAGTAGGTCATTCGGGATGTTTTCCCTATCCGGATTAGTTCTAATCAATAAGATTTCAATCCGGAGATATAGGGAGGAATCTCGTAACAGAATTCAACAGGTCTAAATGCCATCACCAAATGCCTGCAATAGTTAAAAGAAAAACTAAAACACCAGATAAGCACTGCTTGTGGAATCGGATTGAAACGATAGAGGGGGGGGTGAATATTGTTCGTAAAACTTTTTTCGGAAGTGTTAGAGTAATTGCACAGCGAAAAATAAAACCAATCGCTAATACAATTTGTTTTTACTTGGTTTGGAGTCGCGGTCAACTCCTACTCCAATGCTCACGGTCCTTGACCGTTCACGATGGACAATTCTATATTTTCATGAAAGATTACAATTTGAGTGTACAAATATAGAATTGAATAATAGAGTTACAACACTTAAAGAAAAATCAGTTTTACCGACGACCGGAGAGGTTGGAAGTTTCCGTAGCAGCGGGTCATCGTCAGCGCTTGAATCACGAGTATGGAACTTGTCGGAGCGGAGCGCTTGAGTGTAGCAGTTAAAAGTGATTGATGTGGAAGCCTTGGGGGTGAACCCCCTTTTATAATGGTCAATGGGGCGCCTGTGTTGAAGGGGGCGCCTGACACGTGGCCTCTCCTGCGTAAACTCTAATCCGCAAGCTTGGTCAGCGCCTATCCCCTTCATTGAGGCGCCTGAGCTGACTGGGGCGCCTATGTTAACATAGGCGCCTTACTTGACTTGGTCGAAAGGCTTGCGTGGCTGTTTGCTTCGAATGCTTAGAATAGCCTTGCACTGGGGCGCCTGTCTCAACACAGGCGAGCCCAGTGAGGCGCCTCACACCATTGAGGTGCCTGAATGCAGAAACTTCATCCCTTCGTTTCCTGTAACCAGGATTAGTTCCAAAACATAAGAAACATATATAAATGACATATTAAATCATGATTTACAGCCTAAGCTGTCTTGGTTCTAATTTTGGGTCTCCCAAATGGAACCCTAGGTCGAACCGACGCCTAGTGTTCCCTCCTACGGGGAACGCGTCCTCACCTACTCCTCTCGGGAGAATTTATCTTTTTACCAATCGGCTCCTCCAGTTGGACTTTTGCCCAGATTCACTCACCAGGTCTTCGTGCCCAATCCGCGATCAGGTCTTTGTGCCCAACTTCACTCACCAGGTCTTTAGTGCCCAGTCCTCGACCAGGTCTTCGTGCCCAGCTTCACTCACTAGGTCTTCGTGCCCAACTCAGTCACCAGGTCTTCGTGCCCAGCTTCACTCACCAGGTCATCGTGCCCAACCTTACGTCAGGACTTAGTTGCCCAATCATAGAACCATGACTTAGCGCCTAGCGTACCTAGGACTTTCCTGCATACTTAATAAGCTTGTTAGATCACAACCAAATCTTAACTTCTGAACCCTTTGCCATTATCAAAACAAAGGTTTGACTTTGGTGCTTCTGGCACCAACAATCTCCCCCTTTTTGATTTATGGAAACACGGTTCAAAATGTTAAGTTAAAAACTATATAGCATTTCTAACAAGAAAAAACGTTAAGAAAAAAATTCAGTTTTCTCCCCCTAAAACGGATAAAACCAAATTCAACCGTTCTTGTCGGGTCATGTCTAACCAAGTTAGCTTCTTACTAACTATTATAAAACAGTAGATTGTGCTAGGGTTAGTCAAGTTAAGTAATCTGATCAAGTTAGATTTTCTAAGCTTGACACTTAACTTGATTGCTGTTCAAGTTGTATTTATTGCCCCAATTACTGCAGATGCACTGACTTAAAGCATCTTGAATCAAGGCATAGACCTAAGTATCTCAACCTAGTCTAGGTTATCAATCAATATACCCTAAGGTGTTTGTGAGATGCTGGCTTCTAGATCTATAGGTGCATACAGATCTAGGGTTAGGGCCTAAGCTAAGTCCATTTGTGCAAAAACCCTAGTTTTGAAGGGGATAGTTTTTGAAATAAAACTAAGTCAAAAAATCATTTTAAATTTCAAAAACTTGATAAAAGAAATGATTTCTCAAATTGCTAATTTTCTGAAAAAAATAAAAAATAGGAAAACTTTTAAGAGAACAGTCCTATTCTACTAAGCACAACCCTAACTGCCTTCTTAGTGTAACGCCCGCTTTTTTTTTCCATAAAGCGGCGTTACGTTAACCTACTTAAGGCATGTAGACATCATAATGCAGCGGAAACCTTTAAACTTACACCTACATGCACTTACTACCATTCCTAGCATCCTAACATGGGAACTTGGCATGTTAACTTTATACTTAGCATCATATCATGTCATACTTAGCATCATGTCATATTTAGCATCATATCATGTCATACTTTAACATCATGTCATAGAGTCACATTCAAGTACTTAATAGTAAAGGTAGAGTTCTATCATAAGATGAGCAAATATATTGTTTCTTGGCCAAGTCACTATCACACACATGCTTTAAGGCCCTCCTGCTGCTTCCTTACTGTCCCCTTGCGTGATCTGCGGTATAAGGAAAATAAGACTATAAGCACACAGGCTTAGTAAGACTCTTTCCTACTCACTAAAATCATTCATCATTTAATCATGAACACATAAGTCATTAACATACTTAGTGCTTTACTTAAAACATAAACCTTTTCATCACTTAGCATACATTCGTCATGGCATGAACATAACTTAATCACATTCGTAGCATGGCATAAACATAACCATAAAAACATTCATGGCATGGCATAATACTTGGCATAGACATCAACATCGTAAACATTCATAGCATGACATAATACTTGGCATAGACATAAACATAATCAACATAACCTCATAAACATTCTTAGCATGAACCTAAATAAAATCATGGCATCCTATCTTAGCACAAACCTACTTAAATCATGGCTTCAAAAATTAACATGGGCATAAATAAAATCATGACATTCCAACTTAGCATAACATAATTACATCATGGCATCATAAATAAGCATGGACATAAATAAAATCATGGCATTCTAACTTAGCATGAACATAATTAAATCATGGCATCCTAAACTAGCATGAACCTAAATAAAATCATGGCATTCTAACTTAGCATAAACATAATTAAATCATAGCATCCTAAACTAGCATGAACATAAACAAAATCATGGCATCCTAACTTAGCATAAACATAAATAAATCATGGCATCCTAAACTAACATGAACATAAATAAAATCATGGCATTCTAACTTAGCATAAACACAATTAAATCATGGCATCATATATTAGCATGAACTTAAATAAAATCATGGCATTCTAACTTAGCATAAACACAATTAAATCATGGTATCATATATTAGCATGAACATAAATAAAATTATTTGCATAAACATACCTTACATAAACTTACTTTGCATAATATTCTTATCATAAATATAATGCATAACATGAATGGATGCATGTGGCAATTGCATATATATATATATATATATATATATATAAGGATGCTTAATCTTTAAAAACATGCTTTTAAATACTTGAACATAATCATAACATTCATTGGGCCCTGGCTTGTACCACATTCATTCATCATATGCGCGCATCCCTAAGTAAATACGAGGTAGCTAATCTCGACCTACTAGGGTAAGGACAGCTTCATCGGTAGTCCCGAACCATAAGGACAGCTTCATCGGTAGTCCCGAACCATGGACAGCTTCATCGGTAGTCCAGAACCGTGGAGCTTACTTAGGTCCGGTACAAGCCCATAAAATAAAATAAAATGCTTTCACATGCTTTCTCATTCATCATCATTCATAGCATATTCATTCATTCATCATACTTAACATCATCGTTATGCCTTAAAGGCATCATCATTCATCATACTTAAACTTCATTCATCATTTTCATTCTTAGACATGACATATGTACACATCATTCATAAAGCATGGCATATATACAAATTATTCATAAAACATGGCATACATACATATCATTCATAAGACATGGTATACATACATATCATTCATAAATCATGGCATACATACATGTCATTCATAAATCATGGCACATGTCTAAACATTTATGACCTAACATATATTTCATGACATATAAACTAAGGGTTTGGTTAACATAGAATTCTTCCACCTTACTTAAGCATACATCTTAATAACCTATACCCAAGCATCTTGGTAGGTTTAGCCCAACCCTAGCCCTAGGTTAGATCCTTGGCCGAAAGCCCCAAGGAAACCCTAGGTCCATGAAACTTCACCTAACTTCCCAAACAACATCCCATACATACATACTAGGCCATAGGGAACATTTGATCCCATACTTAAGGCCAACCCTAATCCTTTAACCCTAATCTTGCTCTTGGCCGAAACTTCAAGGCCATGGGGGCATGGAGAAATTCCATTAAAACCCCAAATCAATTGTTTGAACCCCAACCATACCTTACCATAGGACCATTGGGGCCCTTACTTGAAATAAGTCCTAACTTTCCACCCTATTAGGGTACTTGGCCGAAACCTATAGGGACTCTAGGCCATGTGAAACATTCACATAAACACCCTCCATCTCCCATATATCATGATAAAACATAAAACATACACTTGAGGTTTCAAACCCAACCCTACACATGGGGTCTTGTTGTTGGCCGAAACCCTAGGGTATCCTAGGGTACCCCAAAAATTCTCAAAAATTATATTTAATCTCTAAACATCATGAGAGCATATTAGACAACTTCATAAAGATTTTTAGCATAATTATAGACCTTAAAATCCTTGTGGCCGAAACCCATAAACCTAGGGTTCTTGGTTTTCTTTCCTTTCAACATCAAATCCAAAAACCAACCAATATATCATGCTAAAAATCATGAAAATCATAAGAAACTATTATACCACAGGTGAGGGAGTCTTACCTTGGGTTTCTTGATTTTTTGAATCTTGAAAGAGAGGAAAATGGTAAGATCTTCGGACCCTTGAACCCCCTTGTCCTTGTATCCTTGGAAAACCCTTAGATCTTGGAGAGGAGACCTTCTTGTGGAGTTTTTCCAAGGGAAACTCCTCCTTTGGTGTTTGGCTAGGATGAGGGAAGGAGGAGGAAGAGGATGCAAAGTAATGGGAAGAAAAGGTAACTCCCAAACCACTTCAAGGAGGTAAATGAAGAGTCTCTCCATGACCCTTCATCTTCTTCTAAGCCTTAACCAATATCCACTTCATTTCCTCATAGAAATCCCATGATAGGTGAGTTGGTTAAAGCATATATGGTTGTACAAGAGGTCCAAGGTTCAATCCTTGGTAGATGCACAATTTTTTCCCACTTATTCTATTTTATTTTTCTTTTTATTTCCCCAAAATTTCGAAAATCCTCTAAAAATTCCCCCATAATTATTTTAATATTTCCTATTAGAATCCTTTATATTTATATTAATTTTCACCTAAAATCCACCACAAATTTTGGTACTAAAAAGCCCATATAAGGCCCATTAGTGCCCTTTTTCCCAATTTAAATGAGAAAACATAGATTTTCTAGGCCAAAGTTCACATTAATAATTCTAGGTTCCTCGGAAAATTATCTAGACATGCTTAATATTTTAAAGAAATATTAAGAGAATTTTTCGGGTCGTTACACTTAGTGAGCTAAATTCAGACTCAGGTAAGAGTTTGGTAAAGATGCCAGCTAAGTTAGATTTTGAGTTCACATGCTTAAGTACTATTTCACCCCTGGCTACATGATCCCTTACAAAATGATGTTTAACCTCTATATGTTTTGTTCAGGAATGTTGAATCGGATTCTTAGTCAAATTGATTGAACTAATATTATCAATAAAAACTTGGGTTTGGTTGTAGTCAAGCTGGAAGTCCTTGAGAGTGTGCATCATCCACAAAAGTTGTGCTATACACTCTCCTAGGGCAACATATTCTGCTTCGGTTGTGGACAAGGTCACACAGTGTTGCTATCTACTACACCAGCTGACTAGGCTATGTTTTAATTATTGGCAACTCTCACTTGTACTCTTTCTATCTAATTTGCACCCAGCATAGTTAGAGTCAGAATATCCTGATAATTCAAAAGTGGAAGTCCTAGGATACCAAATCCCTACATTTAGGGTACCCTTAATGTACCTAAGTACTCTTTGGGCTCCTACGTGGGATTCCTTAGCACAAATTTGGTACCTAGCATACATTCCTACAAAAAAATAGGATATCAGGTCTACTAGCAGTTAAGTAAAGTAGACTACCAATCATGCTTCGGTATAACTTAAGATCTACAGGCTTACCTTCAGGGTAATTATCAATTTTGACATTTGTAGCCATAGGGGTACTTAAGCTTTTGGAATTATCCATTTTGAATTTTGTTATTAACTCTTTAGCATACTTGGATTGGTGAACAAAATTACCATCTTTAGTCTCTTTAATTTATAATCCTAAGAAAAAGTTGAGCTCACCCACCAAGCTCATTTCGAATTCACTTTCCATTATTTTTACAAATTCTTTTAGAAAGTTAGAGTTGGTGGATCTGTAACGCCCGCCCTTCCTGCCCTATGATGTAGGCGGAGGGCGGCGTTACGCTAACATACATATATGCATATGGAGATCTTAATGCAGCGGAATAATTTAAACTTCATGCATATGCATTTAAACCATGCAACTCATATTGACATATCTTAGCTATCATTCTTAAACATGGTTACTTGGTAAATTTAGCATTGTCATAACATAAAAGAAATAAGACATAGCATATGAGACATAACATTCTTGAACATATTTGCATTAAATATAACTTATCCTACCATCAAGCTTAAAGCCAACCTATTGTTCTAAACGAACACATCATGGAAATCAACATAAGTTGTTCTTTAGGAAAAACCATTATAAAGTGTAGCATGATACTAGAGTTGGCAATGCAAAACATAAGAAGTTGGTCTTTAGGAAAACCATCATAAAGTATAGCATGAAGATAAAGATGACAGTGCAAAACATAAAACATGTGACAATCATGAGTATTAGGATCTTTTCTTTTTCTTTTGGCCAAGTCACTGCCACACACACACACTTGCCCCTCCTGCTGCTTCCCTTAGCTTAATATCCTCTTGCTTGATCTGCGGTATAAGAAAATAAAACTTATAAGCACATAGGCTTAGTAAGAACCTTTTCTACTCACTAAAACTATATGTCACATAAAACAAAAGCACATAACATACTTAACATAGAGAAGTTCTTGACATAAAACGTAAGCATATGACATACTTGACATGGAGAAGTTCTTGACATAAACATAAGCATATAAAATACTTAACATGGAGAAGTTCTTGACATAAACATAAGCATATGACATACTTAACATGGCATAGTTCTTGATATAAACATAAGCATATGACATACTTAACATGACATAGTTCTTGACATAAACATAAGCATATGACATACTTAACATGGCATAGATGCATAGCATGAATGAATGTATGAGTTTAATGCACATAACATAAGGATGCTTATTTGAAAATCATAATTATAAATACTTGAACATAAATCATAACATCATGGGGGGCCCCCGCTTGTACCACATACATACATCCATCATTTGTGCGCATCCCTAAGTAAATGCGAGGTAGCTAGTCTCGACCTACTAGGGTACTAGGTTACCTTCAACCTAGGGACAGCTGCGGTAGTCCAGAACCGAGGCATTCAAGAGGAGCCCATCCCTGTTGGACAGCTGCGGTAGTCCCAGAACCGAGGACAGCTGCAATAGTCCTACACTGAGGCATTCATAAGGAGCCCATCCCTTGGACCTTACTTGGGTCCGGTACAAGCCCATCCATAAAGTAAAATAACTTCACATGCTTCATTTTACATCATATTTCATCATTCATAGAACTTACATAGCATAATTGAAAACATAAACATGATCTTAATACATGAAGCATGGTATAAAGCATACTTAGCATTTCATCATTCATAGTTCATGTATAACATCATTATACCTTAAAGGCATGACATCATCTTCATTCATCATCTTCATTCATAAGGCATGACATACATACATAATTATGCCTTAAGGCATAAACATCATCTTAGTTCATAGAGCTTGCATGATCATGGTACGTAAGGTAAGCATGCATAGATAAGTTTTCACATACATGGTACATATCACATAGCATACATGATCATGGTATCTATCATAAAGCATGCATGGGTAGGATCCATATGAACATAATACATACTACATAGGTTCATGATATTCAACACAATACATGCGTAGGTTTACATAACCATTATATACATATGTTCAAGGCATTTAACCTAATGCATGCATAATTCTACATAAACATGATGCTTTCTTCATAACACATGTGTTCATGATATATGGTTTAAAACATCCATAAATAAAACTTACTAAAACATGACACATAATATAAGCATACAAGGTCATGATACATAGTACATAAAGTTAGGGTTTAGGCCTTATAAAAATTCATACAACATGCTTGAACATATATCTACATCATAGTAAGCCATAACAAGTATACTTGAAACCTTAGACTATCCCAAACCCTAGACTTGGTGCTTGGCCGAAACCCTAGAAGATGGAAGTCCCATTATTCAAGTAAAATGTGAGATACCATAAGTAACATAACCCCATACAATACATACAATGCCATAGGAAGCCATTAGAACACATGATTGGGGCTAACCCTAATTCCTAGCCCTAGATTAGGTCTTGGCCGAAACTTATAAGGGGTCTTAGGTCTATGGAAAATTCATATAATTTACAATTAACATTCATTATATCATAGGAAATCATAATAAGCATGCTTGGAGGGTTAGATCTAATCCTAACCATGGAAATGAAGAGGTGGCCGAAACTTCATGGGGGTCTTAGGGTGCTACAAAAATTCCACAACTCACAATTCATTCTTTATTTATCATGAGAAGGCATTAGGAATCATAAGTGAGGTCTTAACATCATCCCAAACGTAAAAGATTGCTTAGCCAAAACCATAGAAAGCCATAATCCATAGTTTTCTCAACATAGAGTCCAAACAAAATCTTATATCATGAAAAACAACTTAAAAACTATTATACCACAGGTGAGGGAGTCTTACATCTCTTTATCTTGGTTATCAACTGTAGCGACCCGCCTTCTCCTGCCTTAGACGGATCGTTACTTTTGTCTACTTCTCGACTCTAATGCACGACTAAAAATGCGGAAATCTTTTTTTTTCTTTTTAATCTATTTAAGAATGATATTCTAACTTAAATAGTCATGCATAATACCATGTCACACTTTCTTTCTCAAAAACTCGTAAGAAAATACTTATTGAAACTTGCCTCACCCAACTCAGCTTACGGGTATCAGTCGACTGATACTGTACCAGTCGACTGATAAGTCTGAAACCTGTTTTTCAGATTCGAAGCTTTGTTTCAAAACTCCACCAAACCTATACTTTCGAGCCATATAAAATCATGACACCATTTCTATACTCTATACCAGTTTTCTAAACAATTTAGCCCATCAAAACGAATCCATAAACTTGAAATTAGGACTTTTTGCGGAATTTAGCAAGTTATGAAAAATCTACATAGACTTTAAGCTAGAGTTTGTACCAAACTTAACTTCTAACCATTGAAACTCATCACACAAAATTCTGAAACATCCCTAAGACATTATCAAATGAGAAAGCAACTTTTCTAAACATACTTAAGCAATAAAACTTGATTCAAAGGGAAATTAATACTATCTTGGCACATGCATCTATTTCTCTAACAAAGTATCAATATTTCTAACTACTCACACTTCTACTCATCCAATGCGATCATAAGGATATGTATGCTAAATGAAATGACATATAATCTTTACTCTAAGAAATTGAGCATGTAAAACTATCCAAAACTTAAATGTTCGCTAAACTCCATAAAGCAAGAACATTAAATTTGAATAAACTATAACATTGTAACCCAAATAACTAAATTGTCTCGTCTCAAAGATCTCTCCAAAATCAGCCACCACACACTCTTTACTCAGCACCGCCTCGTCGCCTTCCTTCAAAATTGCTTGCCTTTACCTTTATCTGCAGTAAGAGGAAATGCAACTAGTAAGCAAAAAGCTTAGTAAGTACTATCTAGCTCACAAAATCTCGAAATGTGCAAACATGCTTCTTGATCAATATGGAAATCATATGAGATACTTATATGCTTGAAAGAAAACTAAGAACATGTATAACTCAAAACATGCATACTCAAGCAATAACAAATCTCAATTTACTTTTCTTGGCTCAACTTGAAACTTTAGCTATTCTTTAACTTTTTGAAAACTCTTTAAACTTTAGAAACTTTGCTAAAGCATATACTTGAAAATACTAATCACTTGGATCCACTGAAGACGTAAGTACCATCTCATGCGCGTTCCCTAAAAGGTTGGGGTAGCGAGCCACCAATCCTAATAGAGCAGACCTTGGTCTACCAGGGCCAAGACCTTGGAATTGGACACCTGGATTTCTTTAACGACGCCCTTGGACGCCGGGTACTGGCCTTAGAAAATAAAATAGCTTTTCTTTCTTTTCTTTCTTATCTGTAAATGCCTTGGCATTTTCTCGAGCACCTTGCGTGCTAAAATCCCTAAGTCTTGACTTTTGGGGATTTCTTAAGGCCTTGGCCTTTTCTTTTCTTTTCTTTATCTTTTCTTTTCTTTTCTCATAGCTTTTCTTGGACCCTAATCTCATATAGGGCACTCAATAAAATATATAAACATATAATGAACTAAGATCACATGTAAAAATCTTAACAAGAAGTAAATATCTCTTTTAAAAACTTTTAAGGGAAATTCTTGCGGAAAAACCGCCTCTTACTACAGGTGAGCAGTACTTACCTTGATATCTTGGACTTACAACCAAGATTGACGTCTAGGGCTCGGAAGAAAATTGAGATCTCGGAGAATTCTTCGCGCCTGCGCGTTCCTCTCGTCGCGGGGATCCCGAATATAGGAATATCTCTCGGAGGAGAGCCTTGGCCGGCCCTCTAGGGCTTGATGTGGTGTCGCCCAAGAGAGGAGAGGGGAAAGGAGTCGGCGCAAGGTGCTGGGCGAGGGAGAGAAAGGGTTTAGGTTGAGAGAAAATAAAATTTCTCTCTTTAATTATCTATTTATACTTATGGGGCGAATTTACCTAATTATACGTTATCTATTATTTCGCCCAGCTTATTTCAACAAAACCAACCAGCCCAGCTGGTCGCGCGCGTGCTTGCTCTTCCGGTGGTCGCGGGTTCGAACCCCCTGCTGCCCTTAAATGTTTTTCTTTTTTTTAAATATACTAAACGGACTCGGAAAATTCCATAAAAATATTCTAAAAATCCCTAAAAATATCTAGAATATTTCTAAACCATTTTTAAATAATTCTAAGGACTTTAAGAACTAAAAATGGGAATTTTGGGGCGTTACAATCCCCCATACCTTATGAAAAGTTCGTCCTCGAACTTAGAATAATTCTAGATATCTCTCTCTCATGCTGTCCTCACGTTCCCAAGTAGCCTCTTCATGCTTTTGATTCTGCCAGATGACCTTCACTAGTGGCACTTCTCTGTTTCTTAATCTTTTAACTGCTTTGTCCACTATCTGTGTCGGTCTGCTCTCATAACTAAGATCTTCTTGGATCTGTACTGACTGAGGCTGAATCACTTGGCTAGGGTCGTGAATACACTTCTTTAGCATGGAGACATGGAATGTACTGTGGATAGCTGACATATCCTCTGGTAAGTCCAACTCATATGCTACCTTACCAACCCTCCTTATGATCTTGTAGGGTCCTATGTAGCGAGGACTTAGCTTACCCTTTTTACCAAATCTCATCACTCCCTTCATAGGAGCGACCTTGAGAAATACTGAATCTCCAACTTGGAATTCCAGTGGCCTACGGCGTGTGTCAGCATAACTTTTCTGTCTACTCTGGGCAGTCTCAATCCTCTGACGGATCGTCTGGATAGCCTGAGTGGTCTCATCTATAAGCTCAGTCTGGCTGTCTAGTCCTGACTCCATCTCTTTCTTCTCACCAGCTTCTTGCCAACATATGGGTGATCTGCATTTTCTTCCATACAATGCCTCATAAGGTGCCATCCTGATGGTGGCCTGATAGCTATTGTTGTAGGCAAACTTAGCTAAGCATAGGAATTTGCACCAACTGCCTTTAAAGTCCAACGCACAAGCCCTGAGCATGTCTTCTAAAATCTGATTTACTCTCTCTGTTTGTCCATCTGTCTGGGGATGGAAAGCTGTGCTGAACTGAAGTCTGGTGCCTAGGGCGTCCTGAACACACCTCCAAAAATGGGAGATGAACCGCCCATCTCTGTCAGAAACGATCGACTTCGGAACTCCGTGAAGCCTGATTACTTCTTTCAGTACAGCTGTGCTAACTGCTCTACCGAATGCGATAACTTGATGGCTAGGAAGTGGGCAGACTTGGTCAATCTATCCACTATCACCCATATTGCATCGTGTCCATGGGTGGTTCTTGGAAGACCCGTGATAAAGTCCATGGATATTTCTTCCCACTTCCACTCTGGAATGGGAAGTGGCTGTAGAACTCCTCCTGGTCTCTGGTGTTCTGCTTTGACCCTCTGGCAGGTCAAGCAAGTACTGATATATCTGGCCACGTCTTGCTTGAGTCCAGACCACCAGAATCTTTTCTCTAAATCTTGGTACATCTTGGTAGAACCAGGATGCATAGAGTATGGGGTACTGTGGGCTTCTTCTAAAATATTCCTTCTTAGTTCCTCATCATTGGGGACGCAAAGGCGGTCTCCAAGATAGAGTATGCCACTATCTGATACTCGAAACTCTGAATTTTCTGCCTCTTGGATCCCCTGCTTGATCTTCTGGATCTCTGGGTCTTGACTTTGCTTTCTTTGTATATCCACAAGCAGGGTTGACTCTAGAGTCAATGCAGAAAGTTGCCCAATTATTACCTCAACTCCAAAATCCTTTATTTCTTTCTGAAGTGGTAGAGACAGTGATGATAAGGACATCAGTGCTGCACAGGATTTCCTGCTCAGTGCATCTGCCACTTTATTAGCTTTACCTGGGTGGTAGAGGATTTCACAGTCATAATCTTTAACCAACTCTAGCCACCTGCGCTGCCTCATATTCAGGTCCTTCTGAGTGAAGAAGTACTTCAAACTTTGATGGTCTGTGAAGATTCTGCACTGCACTCCATACAGGTAGTGTCTCCAGAGCTTCAGTGCAATGACCACCGCTGCTAGCTCAAGGTCATGAGTAGGGTAATTCTTCTCGTAGTCCTTGAGCTGTCTGGAGGCGCATGCTATTACCTTACCATCTTGCATGAGGACAGCTCCAAGGCCCATCTTGGATGCATCACTGTAGATGTCAAAGGCCTTGTCGCTCTCTGGAACAGTCAAGATGGGAGCACTAGTCAATCTTTTCTTCAGTTCTAGGAAGCTGTGCTCGCATATATCTGACCACTCAAACTTCTGATTCTTTCTGGTCAGGGCTGTGAGTGGAGAGGCTATTCTGGAAAAGTCCTCCACAAATTTTCTGTAATATTCTGCCAGGCCTAAGAAGCTTCTGATTTCACTGGCATTCTTGGGTCTACACCAGTTGCTGACTGCTTCTATCTTGGCTGGATCAACTTGAATGCCTTCTTTGGATACAATGTGACCTAGGAAGGTTACCTGATCTAGCCAAAACTCACACTTTGAGAATTTGGCGTACAACTCCTTCTGGTGTAAGGTTTGCAACACTATCTTCAGGTGTTCTTCATGTTCTTTCCGAGTCTTTGAATACACTAGGATATTTATCAATGAAGGCAATGACGAACTTGTCCAGAAAATCCTTGAACACTCTATTCATTAGATCCATAAACGTCGCAGGGGCGTTTGTCACTCCAAAGGGCATGACCACAAACTCATAGTGCCCATATCTTGTACTGAAAGCAGTCCTTGGCACATCACTCTCCTTCACTCTGAGCTGATGGTAACCTGATCGCAGATCTATCTTGGAGAACACTGTGGCTCCCTTCAGCTGATCAAATAAATCATCTATCCTTGGCAAAGGATATCTGTTCTTGATGGTTACCTTATTCAAAGCTCGATAATCTATGCATATTCGCATAGATCCATCTTTCTTCTTGACAAACAGTACAGGAGCTCCCCAAGGTGAATGACTAGGGCGGATGAAACCCTTGTCAAGCAGCTCTTGCAATTGTTCTTGTAATTCTTTCAGTTCTGCTGGTGCCATGCGATAAGGTGCCTTCGAAATTGGGTTGGTTCCTGGGGCCAACTCAATGTCAAACTCAATTTCCCGATTGGGAAGGAGTCCTGGTAACTCTTCAGGAAACACCTCAGGATAGTCACAGATTACCCTCACTACTTCTCTCTTCAATCCTTCTCCTTGACTTGCATCCACTATATGAGCTAGAACCAGAGCACCCCTTCTCTAACATTCTCTGAGCTTGTAAGGTAGATAGGAACCTATTTATCTTTCTCCTTGGGTCTCCAATAAACTCAAATGAAGGTTCTGCTTCCGGTGTGAACTTGACTTTTCTCTTGCGGCAGTCTATAGAAGCATTATACTTGCTCAAGAAGTCCATTCCTAAAATGACATCGTAATCCTTCATTTCAAGGACTACCAAGTCACTGTAGAGCTCTCGGTTGGAAATCTAGATTGATACTGCCCTTAGCCTCTCAGTAGAGGTCATCACTTCCCCTGACGGTAAGGTTGTTAAGAACTCCCTCGTTCAACCTTCCTGGTGGCCTTTATACTGTTTAAGTAGTGCTCAGTGATCAAAGCACTACTTATTAGTTCTTCGGAGGTTTGCAGCCTCTTAACACCGCTAGCCCCCTTTAACGCTATCTCAGGCCTTAACATCTTGAGCATTAGCCTAACTATCTCTTTTTCTGTGCTAACTAGCTCTGGGCACAGATGAGCTAACCGCTTAAACATCTTCACTGCTTCATCCACGGATAGTTCTCCTTGTCTGAACTCCGTGAATTCATCATAATGCTTGTTGGTTACTTGCATGTGAAAGTATTCTTCGAAGAACTCAGTCTCGAAGTCGGCCCATGTCATCTGGCTGACATTTCTCTTGGCCTTGACTCTCTTCCACTATATTCTAGCATCTCCCGTAAGGCAGAAAGATGCACACTTTATCTTCTCTACCTCATGCCAGTCCAGTAGCCCTACTATTCTTTCCAACGTTTTGAACCATGCTTAAGCATCCCATGGTTTGCTTGTGCCTGGGAAGTTCCCTGGCTTCAGTTTCTTCTACTGAATGAGGTACGCTTCTTGCCTTACCCCCCTTGCCGGACTACAGATGTAATCGATGGGTCTTCGATCACAACTGGTGCCACTACATTCGCCACCGGCGAGGTAATAATAACGACCTGCTAGTTAGCCATCCTAGTGGCAATAACTTGCTGTTGTTCTGCTAGCTGTCTCTGTAACTGAGCCACCACGTCTAAGAGATTTGGTGGGGGTACTGACTCTGTTGCCTCTTGCCCTCTAGGAGCTTGCTCCTCGTTTTGGGTCTTTCTAGGACGCCCTCAAATGTATAACTTAACACTTAATGGTAATGTTCCCAAACTTGCTTTAGGATATAACAAGACCTTGGTCTTGATTCTTATCTCATTTCTTAGTCCTAGAACTCGTTCTAGGGCTTAGTAAGACCTTGGTCTTACTCAAAACTTTTATCAAGCACCTTACGTGCCATAATCCCAAAACTTACTTTTGGGCAAATCAAGTAAGTACTTAAGCATTTCTCTAATATCCATTCTAGGGATTAAACATGATTCCGTGATACTAAGGTATTAAACATGCTTCCTTGTTCTATGCACATATGAGTAATTTCTTCCCTCTACTTCTATTATCTTAATATGGTATTAGAGTCATAACTTTTCTTACCTTACACGTCACTTCTTCTTCATGTGATGTCTTTCTACTTTTTCTGCAATCCCTTTTCTATTAAGGATTTCTCTTTTAATCTTTCCTCTACTTTTCTCTCAGCCGCCGCCCAACTCCAATGAAAAGTGAACAGCAAAGCACCAACATTGCTTTGTGTTGTTGACATTTCTAACCAAGATGCTTCAACAGTAATATTGCTTTGTGTTGTTAGCCAAGCAATTCACGTTTTTCCAACGTGAATAGGAACAGCCAGGGGTGGCCCTTGAGGTGGGCAAGCAGGGCACTTGCCCAGGGCCCCACTTTGGGTGGGGCTATATATATATATATATGTGTGTGTTAAATATTTTTTCAAAATCTGTATATTTTTAAAATAAAATTTTATTCTATTTTTCCTCTCCGCCTCCTCTCTATCATCAACCTTCAAAACAAATGACAAAGTTAGGACAAAAACCCCTTTTGATGTCATGATGAAGTTGTGTGACTCTTGAATCTGTTCTAAAAAAGGATGATGTATTTGATATTGATACACATGCTCTACTTTTAGATTTACGAATGTTACAAGAGATGCTACTTTTGGAAGTATATGACACAAATAAATTTTGGATGACCATTAAAATTTTAGAGTTTGCATTGAAAATGGATGTTTTTTTTGCAATGGTCATGGTTGCTTATCAAATTTTACTGACTAGTTTTGTGACCGTAGCATTAGCTGAAAGAGCTTTTCAATGTTAAAATTATTGCAATCTTATTTGAGAACTACACTGAGCCAAAAGTGATTGAATGACTTAGGGATCCTCTGCATGGAAAAGACATATTAGATGATATCTCATATGATGACATAATTGATAACTTTGCTTCAAAAAACACAAAATGAATGCATTTTAAATAATATTAATTGTTGAATAAGTTATTTTGAGAAATTATGTAAAATATTTTCTAATATGTAGTTTCTTCAATTAAATATTTTGGTGTACTTTGATTATGATATTGAATTAGTTTATTTAATATATATTTGATAGTTAATGTAAGAGGGAGGGTCCAAATGGCCAAATCTATAGTTTCGCCCCGGGCCTAATTTTTCTCAAGACCGCCCCCGGGAATGGCAACCTTTGGAGATATTTCTCCAAACGTGAATAGGTAAAGGCATCAAGCCAGCAGTCGCAGCATTTCGACCCCTCTTCTCCATCTTCATCAAAGTTCTTTTCTCCTTCAAAGTTTTTGGGGCCTTCTTCGCAGTAGGTTTAGAAGGAGCACAAGCTCATCGATGCCACATCGTCGAGCTTACTTCAAGGGGTGGATCATTGCATCGTAACTAGCATGTTCTTGTTCCTCACCAACATCGTCAAGTGCATCTCCCTACCGCTCCATGTCGACTTCTTCTGAGTGGAGTCATACGGGTCATAATTACTAGATGTTTTCGTGCTATCCAGGCTAGTGTTCTGCCTTTTCTCTTCTACTCTTGCAATATTTCTCAACAAGAAGCCAAGATACAACAACAATAACTTGTGTTACTTTTATTTTAGATGTCAGATATTCAGAGATGTTAAATTTGTCTCCAAATTGGGCATATTGGTATTCAATGTCCTAAAAGATTCGACAAAACTTTCATTGGTGGTCCTTCAGCTTTATGAAGATGTCAAATTTATATCCAAATTGGACATATTGGTATTCAATGCCCTAGACGATTTGATTCAAATTTTATTGGTGGTCCTACAACTTTAAGATAATCAACTACTTCACTAGTCTATCCTAAAGTTCTTTTGTCTGTGTCTACTCATGACAAACTTTTAAAATTGTTATCTACTGCATGTTATATTAACACTAGAGCAACTCATCATGTCACATCAAACTGCAATATAATTACAAAAGTACTACCATACACTAGTTCGGTATAGTATAAGTAGGTGATGACTTGGGTTTACAAATTACTAATTTTGAAAACACATACATTCATTTGTCTAATCATACTTTTCACATGTACAACATCTTTTATATTCCATCTATTACTAAAAATTTACTCTCTGTGCGTCAGTTTTTGCCTTGATAACAATGTTTGTTTTTAAATTTCACCATAATCATTATCTTATAAAAGATAAAGGAACAAATACTACTGTGCTTCATAGGGGAATAAAAAATGACCTCAACTATTTTCAAAAATCTTCAATCAAAGTTTTCATTGGTGAACGTACAAATAAACTTGGTTGACATGACTGACTCGGTCATCCTTCTCTTCATATTGTTCAGTCAATCATTAATAGGTATGGTTTACCTACTTTACCTCATCTCCATCTCATTCATGTATGACATGGTTGGAATCTAAAAGTCATAAACTACCTTTCTCCTCATCCGATCATGTTTCTAATTTTTCACTTGAAATAATTCATTCAGATGTTTGGGATCCTGCACCTATCTTATCTAACCAAGGTTTCTAATATTATATTTTCATCATTGATCATTTTAATAACTATACTTAACTATATCTTATGAGAAGGAAATCTAATTTTCTAGATATAGTTTGTAATTTTCAAAGACAAGTTGAATGATATTTTAATCGTAAAAGACTCTCCCTGCATTCTGATTAGGTAGGTGAATATCAAGCTCTTTATCGTCATTTTTGTCTCTTGTGAAATTATTTATCGAGTATTTTTTCCTCACACTCCAGAGCAAAATAGCTCTGTTGAGAGAAAACATAGACATATAGTTGCAATTGCTTTAGCTCTTCTTCATCATGCATCAGTTCTACGTAAATTTTGGGATGCGGCTGTTTGCACTGTAGTATATCTTATAAATCAATTTCCTACCTCATTACTCAATCATAAGTATCATTTAAAAAAACTTTATAATTAGACTCTTGATTATACCTTTTCTCGAATTTTTTGTTGTGCATGTTATCCCTGGTTAGACCCCTACTCTAAACACA
>JAGFNQ010002258.1:50818-165307 GCA_024364735.1 Boesenbergia rotunda | reverse complement strand
AACTGTAGCGACCCGCCTTCTCCTGCCTTAGACGGATCGTTACTTTTGTCTACTTCTCGACTCTAATGCACGACTAAAAATGCGGAAATCTTTTTTTTTTCTTTTTAATCTATTTAAGAATGATATTCTAACTTAAATAGTCATGCATATACCATGTCACACTTTCTTTCTCAAAAACTCGTAAGAAAATACTTATTGAAACTTGCCTCGCCCAACTCAGCTTACGGGTATCAGTCGACTGATACTGTACCAGTCGACTGATAAGTCTGAAACCTGTTTTTCAGATTCGAAGCCTTGTTTCAAAACTCCACCAAACCTATACTTTCGAGCCATATAAAATCATGACACCATTTCTATACTCTATACCAGTTTTCTAAACAATTTAGCCCATCAAAACGAATCCATAAACTTGAAATTAGGACTTTTGCGGAATTTAGCAAGTTATGAAAAATCTACATAGACTTTAAGCTAGAGTTTGTACCAAACTTAACTTCTAACCATTGAAACTCATCACACAAAATTCTGAAACATCCCTAAGCATTATCAAATGAGAAAGCAACTTTTCTAAACATACTTAAGCAATAAAACTTGATTCAAAGGGAAATTAATACTATCTTGGCACATGCATCTATTTCTCTAACAAAGTATCAATATTTCAAACTACTCACACTTCTACTCATCCAATGCAATCATAAGGATATGTATGCTAAATGAAATGACATGGAATCTTTACTCTAAGAAATTGAGCATGTAAAACTATCCAAAGCTTAAATGTTCGCTAAACTCCATAAAGCAAGAACTTAAATTTGAATAAACTAAAACATTGTAATCAAATAACTAAATTGTCTCGTCTCAAGGATCTCTCCAAAATCAGCCACCACACACACTTTACTCAGCACCGCCTCGTCGCCTTCCTTCAGAATTGCTTGCCTTTACCTTTATCTGCAGTAAGAGGAAATGCAACTAGTAAGCAAAAAGCTTAGTAAGTACTATCTAGCTCACAAAATCTCGAAATGTGCAAACATGCTTCTTGATCAATATGAAATCATATGAGATACTTATATGCTTGAAAGAAAACTAAGAACATGTATAACTCAAAACATGCATACTCAAGCATAATAAATCTCAATTTACTTTTCTTGGCTCAACTTGAAACTTTAGCTATTCTTTAACTTTTGAAAACTCTTTAAACTTTAGAAACTTTGCTAAAGCATATACTTGAAAATAATAATCACTTGGATCCACTGAAGACGTAAGTACCATCTCATGCGCGTTCCCTAAAAGGTTGGGGTAGCGAGCCACCAATCCTAATAGAGCAGACCTTGGTCTACCAGGGCCAAGACCTTGGAATTGGACACCTGGATTTCTTTAACGACGCCCTTGGACGCCGGGTACTGGCCTTAGAAAATAAAATAGCTTTTCTTTCTTTTCTTTCTTATCTGTAAATGCCTTGGCATTTTCTCGAGCACCTTGCGTGCTAAAATCCCTAAGTCTTGACTTTTGGGGATTTCTTAAGGCCTTGGCCTTTTCTTTTCTTATCTTTATCTTCTCTTTTCTTTTCTCATAGCTTTCTTGGACCCTAATCTCATATAGGGCACTCAATAAAATATATAAGCATATAATGAACTAAGATCACATGCAAAAATCTTAACAAGAAGTAAATATCTCTTTTAAAAACTTTTAAGGGAAATTCTTGCGGAAAAACCGCCTCTTACTGCAGGTGAGCAGTACTTACATTGATATCTTGGACTTACAACCAAGATTGACGTCTAGGGCTCGGAAGAAAATTGAGATCTCGGAGAATTCTTCGCGCCTACGCGTTCCTCTCGTCGCGGGGATCCCGAATATAGGAATATCTCTCGGAGGAGAGCCTTGGCCGGCCCTCTAGGGCTTGATGTGGTGTCGCCCAAGAGAGGAGAGGGGAAAGGAGTCGGCGCAAGGTGCTGGGCGAGGGAGAGAAAGGGTTTAGGTTGAGAGAAAATAAAATTTCTCTCTTTAATTATCTATTTATACTTATGGGGCGAATTTACCTAATTATACCTTATCTATTGTTTCGCCCAGCTTATTTCAACAAAACCAACCAGCCCAGCTGGTCGCGCGCGTGCTTGCTCTTCCGGTGGTCGCGGGTTCGAACCCCTGCTGCCCTTAAATGTTTTTCTTTTTTTAAATATACTAAACGGACTCGGAAAATTCCATAAAAATATTCTAAAAATCCCTAAAAATATCTAGAATATTTCTAAACCATTTTTAAATAATTCTAAGGACTTTAAGAACTAAAAATGGGAATTTTGGGGCGTTACAATCCCCCATACCTTATGAAAAGTTCGTCCTCGAACTTAGAATAATTCTGGATATCTCTCTCTCATGCTGTCCTCACGTTCCCAAGTAGCCTCTTCATGCTTTTGATTCTGCCAGATGACCTTCACTAGTGGCACTTCTCTGTTTCTTAATCTTTTAACTGCTTTGTCCACTATCTGTGTCGGTCTGCTCTCATAACTAAGATCTTCTTGGATCTGTACTGACTGAGGCTGAATCACTTGGCTAGGGTCGTGAATACACTTCTTTAGCATGGAGACATGGAATGTACTGTGGATAGCTGACATATCCTCTGGTAAGTCCAACTCATATGCTACCTTACCAACCCTCCTTATGATCTTGTAGGGTCCTATGTAGCGAGGACTTAGCTTACCCTTTTTACCAAATCTCATCACTCCCTTCATAGGAGCGACCTTGAGAAATACTGAATCTCCAACTTGGAATTCCAGTGGCCTACGGCGTGTGTCAGCATAACTTTTCTGTCTACTCTGGGCAGTCTCAATCCTCTGGCGGATCGTCTGGATAGCCTGAGTGGTCTCATCTATAAGCTCAGTCTGGCTGTCTAGTCCTGACTCCATCTCTTTCTTCTCACCAGCTTCTTGCCAACATATGGGTGATCTGCATTTCCTGCCATACAATGCCTCATAAGGTGCCATCCTGATGGTGGCCTGATAGCTATTGTTGTAGGCAAACTCAGCTAAGCACAGAAATTTGCACCAACTACCTTTAAAGTCCAATGCACAAGCCCTGAGCATGTCTTCTAAAATCTGATTTACTCTCTCTGTTTGTCCATCTGTCTGGGGATGGAAAGCTGTGCTGAACTGAAGTCTGGTGCCTAGGGCGTCCTGAACACACCTCCAAAAATGGGAGATGAACCGCCCATCTCTGTCAGAAACGATCGACTTCGGAACTCCGTGAAGCCTGATTACTTCTTTCACGTACAGCTGTGCTAACTGCTCTACCGAATGCGATAACTTGATGGCTAGGAAGTGGGCAGACTTGGTCAATCTATCCACTATCACCCATATTGCATCGTGTCCATGGGTGGTTCTTGGAAGACCTGTGATAAAGTCCATGGATATTTCTTCCCACTTCCACTCTGGAATGGGAAGTGGCTGTAGAACTCCTCCTGGTCTCTGGTGTTCTGCTTTGACCCTCTGGCAGGTCAAGCAGGTACTGATATATCTGGCCACGTCTGCTTGAGTCCAGACCACCAGAATCTTTTCTCTAAATCTTGGTACATCTTGGTAGAACCAGGATGCATAGAGTATGGGGTACTGTGGGCTTCTTCTAAAATATTCTTCTTAGTTCCTCATCATTGGGGACGCAAAGGCGGTCTCCAAGATAGAGGATGCCACTATCTGATACTCGAAACTCTGAATTTTCTGCCTCTTGGATCCCCTGCTTGATCTTCTGGATCTCTGGGTCTTGACTTTGCTTTCTTTGTATATCCACAAGCAGGGTTGACTCTAGAGTCAATGCAGAAAGTTGCCCAATTATTACCTCACTCCAAAATCCTTTATTTCTTTCTGAAGTGGTAGAGACAGTGATGATAGGGACATCAGTGCTGCACAGGATTTCCTGCTCAGTGCATCTGCCACTTTATTAGCTTTACCTGGGTGGTAGAGGATTTCACAGTCATAATCTTTACCAACTCTAGCCACCTGCGCTGCCTCATATTCAGGTCCTTCTGAGTGAAGAAGTACTTCAAACTTTGATGGTCTGTGAAGATTCTGCACTGCACTCCATACAGGTAGTGTCTCCAGAGCTTCAGTGCAATGACCACGCTGCTAGCTCAAGGTCATGAGTAGGGTAATTCTTCTCGTAGTCCTTGAGCTGTCTGGAGGGCATGCTATTACTTTACCATCTTGCATGAGGACAGCTCCAAGGCCCATCTTGGATGCATCACTGTAGATGTCAAAGGCCTTGTCACTCTCTGGAACAGTCAGGATGGGAGCACTAGTCAATCTTTTCTTCAGTTCTAGGAAGCTGTGCTCGCATTTATCTGACCACTCAAACTTCTGATTCTTTCTGGTCAGGGCTGTGAGTGGAGAGGCTATTCTGGAAAAGTCCTCCACAAATTTTCTGTAATATCCTGCCAGGCCTAAGAAGCTTCTGATTTCACTGGCATTCTTGGGTCTACACCAGTTGCTGACTGCTTCTATCTTGGCTGGATCAACTTGAATGCCTTCTTTGGATACAATGTGACCTAGGAAGGTTACCTGATCTAGCCAAAACTCACACTTTGAGAATTTGGCGTACAACTCCTTCTGGTGTAAGGTTTGCAACACTATCTTCAGGTGTTCTTCATGTTCTTTCCGAGTCTTTGAATACACTAGGATATTATCAATGAAGGCAATGACGAACTTGTCCAGAAAATCCTTGAACACTCTATTCATTAGATCCATAAACGTCGCAGGGGCGTTTGTCACTCCAAAGGGCATGACCACAAACTCATAGTGCCCATATCTTGTACTGAAAGCAGTCCTTGGCACATCACTCTCCTTCACTCTGAGCTGATGGTAACCTGATCGCAGATCTATCTTGGAGAACACTGTGGCTCCCTTCAGCTGATCAAATAAATCATCTATCCTTGGCAAAGGATATCTGTTCTTGATGGTTACCTTATTCAAAGCTCGATAATCTATGCATATTCGCATAGATCCATCTTTCTTCTTGACAAACAGTACAGGAGCTCCCCAAGGTGAATGACTAGGGCGGATGAAACCCTTGTCAAGCAGCTCTTGCAATTGTTCTTGTAATTCTTTCAGTTCTGCTGGTGCCATGCGATAAGGTGCCTTCGAAATTGGGTTGGTTCCTGGGGCCAACTCAATGTCAAACTCAATTTCCCGATTGGGAAGGAGTCCTGGTAACTCTTCAGGAAACACCTCAGGATAGTCACAGATTACCCTCACTACTTCTCTCTTCAATCCTTCTCCTTGACTTGCATCCACTATATGAGCTAGAACCAGAGCACCCCTTCTCTAACATTCTCTGAGCTTGTAAGGTAGATAGGAACCTATTTATCTTTCTCCTTGGGTCTCCAATAAACTCAAATGAAGGTTCTGCTTCCGGTGTGAACTTGACTTTTCTCTTGCGGCAGTCTATAGAAGCATTATACTTGCTCAAGAAGTCCATTCCTAAAATGACATCGTAATCCTTCATTTCAAGGACTACCAAGTCACTGTAGAGCTCTCGGTTGGAAATCTAGATTGATACTGCCCTTAGCCTCTCAGTAGAGGTCATCACTTCCCCTGACGGTAAGGTTGTTAAGAACTCCTCGTTCAACCTTCTGGTGGCCTTTATACTGTTTAAGTAGTGCTCAGTGATCAAAGCACTACTTATTAGTTCTTCGGAGGTTTGCAGCCTCTTAACACCGCTAGCCCCCTTTAACGCTATCTCAGGCCTTAACATCTTGAGCATTAGCCTAACTATCTCTTTTTCTGTGCTAACTAGCTCTGGGCACAGATGAGCTAACCGCTTAAACATCTTCACTGCTTCATCCACGGATAGTTCTCCTTGTCTGAACTCCGTGAATTCATCATAATGCTTGTTGGTTACTTGCATGTGAAAGTATTCTTCGAAGAACTCAGTCTCGAAGTCGGCCCATGTCATCTGGCTGACATTTCTCTTGGCCTTGACTCTCTTCCACTATATTCTAGCATCTCCCGTAAGGCAGAAAGATGCACACTTTATCTTCTCTACCTCATGCCAGTCCAGTAGCCCTACTATTCTTTCCAACGTTTTGAACCATGCTTAAGCATCCCATGGTTTGCTTGTGCCTGGGAAGTTCCCTGGCTTCAGTTTCTTCTACTGAATGAGGTACGCTTCTTGCCTTACCCCCCTTGCCGGACTACAGATGTAATCGATGGGTCTTCGATCACAACTGGTGCCACTACATTCGCCACCGGCGAGGTAATAATAACGACCTGCTAGTTAGCCATCCTAGTGGCAATAACTTGCTGTTGTTCTGCTAGCTGTCTCTGTAACTGAGCCACCACGTCTAAGAGATTTGGTGGGGGTACTGACTCTGTTGCCTCTTGCCCTCTAGGAGCTTGCTCCTCGTTTTGGGTCTTTCTAGGACGCCCTCAAATGTATAACTTAACACTTAATGGTAATGTTCCCAAACTTGCTTTAGGATATAACAAGACCTTGGTCTTGATTCTTATCTCATTTCTTAGTCCTAGAACTCGTTCTAGGGCTTAGTAAGACCTTGGTCTTACTCAAAACTTTTATCAAGCACCTTACGTGCCATAATCCCAAAACTTACTTTTGGGCAAATCAAGTAAGTACTTAAGCATTTCTCTAATATCCATTCTAGGGATTAAACATGATTCCGTGATACTAAGGTATTAAACATGCTTCCTTGTTCTATGCACATATGAGTAAGTACTTAAGCATTTCTCTATACTGTAATTAAGTAAAGGAGCAATAGAAAAACTGAAACTCAAAGCTTTCTTACTTGGAGACGGCAAGGTTGATGCTGATGTGTGTGTGATGCTGGAGAATGGGAACTGCTTTGATACCACCTGTAGCGACCTGCCTTCTCCTGCCTTAGACGGATCGTTACTTTTGTCTACTTCTCGACTCTAATGCACGACTAAAAATGCGAAAATCTTTTTTTTTTCTTTTTAATCTATTTAAGAATGATATTCTAACTTAAATAGTCATGCATAATACCATGTCACACTTTCTTTCTCAAAAACTCGTAAGAAAATACTTATTGAAACTTGCCTCGCCCAACTCAGCTTACGGGTATCAGTCGACTGATACTGTACCAGTCGACTGATACTGTACCAGTCGACTGATAAGTCTGAAACCTGTTTTTCAGATTCGAAGCCTTGTTTCAAAACTCCAACAAACCTATACTTTCGAGCCATATAAAATCATGACACCATTTCTATACTCTATACCAGTTTTCTAAACAATTTAGCCCATCAAAACGAATCCATAAACTTGAAATTAGGACTTTTTGCGGAATTTTGCAAGTTATGAAAAATCTACATAGACTTTAAGCTAGAGTTTGTACCAAACTTAACTTCTAACCATTGAAACTCATCACACAAAATTCTGAAACATCCCTAAGACATTATCAAATGAGAAAACAACTTTTCTAAACATACTTAAGCAATAAAACTTGATTCAAAGGGAAATTAATACTATCTTGGCACATGCATCTATTTCTCTAACAAAGTATCAATATTTCTAACTACTCACACTTCTACTCATCCAATGCGATCATAAGGATATGTATGCTAAATGAAATGACATAGAATCTTTACTCTAAGAAATTGAGCATGTAAAACTATCCAAAACTTAAATGTTCGCTAAACTCCATAAAGCAAGAACTTTAAATTTGAATAAACTATAACATTGTAACCCAAATAACTAAATTGTCTCGTCTCAAAGATCTCTCCAAAATCAGCCACCACACACTCTTTACTCAGCACCGCCTCGTCGCCTTCCTTCAAAATTGCTTGCCTTTACCTTTATCTGCAGTAAGAGGAAATGCAACTAGTAAGCAAAAAGCTTAGTAAGTACTATCTAGCTCACAAAATCTCGAAATGTGCAAACATGCTTCTTGATCAATATGGAAATCATATGAGATACTTATATGCTTGAAAGAAAACTAAGAACATGTATAACTCAAAACATGCATACTCAAGCAATAACAAATCTCAATTTACTTTTCTTGGCTCAACTTGAAACTTTAGCTATTCTTTAACTTTTTGAAAACTCTTTAAACTTTAGAAACTTTGCTAAAGCATATACTTGAAAATACTAATCACTTGGATCCACTGAAGACGTAAGTACCATCTCATGCGCGTTCCCTAAAAGGTTGGGGTAGCGAGCCACCAATCCTAATAGAGCAGACCTTGGTCTACCAGGGCCAAGACCTTGGAATTGGACACCTGGATTTCTTTAACGACGCCCTTGGACGCCGGGTACTGGCCTTAGAAAATAAAATAGCTTTTCTTTCTTTTCTTTCTTATCTGTAAATGCCTTGGCATTTTCTCGAGCACCTTGCGTGCTAAAATCCCTAAGTCTTGACTTTTGGAGATTTCTTAAGGCCTTGGCCTTTTCTTTTCTTTTCTTTATCTTCTCTTTTCTTTTCTCATAGCTTTTCTTGGACCCTAATCTCATATAGGGCACTCAATAAAATATATAAACATATAATGAACTAAGATCACATGTAAAAATCTTAACAAGAAGTAAATATCTCTTTTAAAAACTTTTAAGGGAAATTCTTGCGAAAAAACCGCCTCTTACTACAGGTGAGCAGTACTTACCTTGATATCTTGGACTTACAACCAAGATTGACGTCTAGGGCTCGGAAGAAAATTGAGATCTCGGAGAATTCTTCCCGCCTACGCGTTCCTCTCGTCGCGGGGATCCCGAATATAGGAATATCTCTCGGAGGAGAGCCTTGGCCGGCCCTCTAGGGCTTGATGTGGTGTCGCCCAAGAGAGGAGAGGGGAAAGGAGTCGGCGCAAGGTGCTGGGCGAGGGAGAGAAAGGGTTTAGGTTGAGAGAAAATAAAATTTCTCTCTTTAATTATCTATTTATACTTATGGGGCGAATTTACCTAATTATACCTTATCTATTGTTTCGCCCAGCTTATTTCAACAAAACCAACCAGCCCAGCTGGTCGCGCGCGTGCTTGCTCTTCCGGTGGTCGCGGGTTTGAACCCCCTGCTGCCCTTAAATGTTTTTCTTTTTTTTAAATATACTAAACGGACTCGAAAAATTCCATAAAAATATTCTAAAAATCCCTAAAAATATCTAGAATATTTCTAAACCATTTTTAAATAATTCTAAGGACTTTAAGAACTAAAAATGGGAATTTTGGGGCGTTACATCAACCTTGAATAGAGAAAGAAAATGAAAACCTTCTTGACTTTAGATCACTCCTTGCCCTTGTAGCCTTGTAGAAAAAGTTGGAACTTCAAGAGGGAGTCTTCTTTTGAAGTTTTCCAAGGGGAAAGGTCCCTTGTGGCTCACGGCAAGGAGGAGGCAAGGAGGAGGAAGAAGAGAGAAGAGGAAGAGCCTTGGTGGAAGAAAAGTTGTTGATGCAGTCTGACCCTGATTGTTGTTTTGGTGTTGACATCGATTTTAGTTTAGGTTGATGAGTTGATTGGGATTAAGTCCTGGTCGTAGACTAGGCATACCTAGTAGAACTAGGTTTGATGAAATACTAACCTGGAGGGTTAGGTGTGGGAAAATCCTAGCGTGGAGGGCTAGGTGTGAAAAGTCCTAACCTGGAGGGTTAGGTGTGGAAAAATCCTAGCTTGGAGGGCTACGTGTGAAAAGTCCTAACCTGGAGGGTTAGGTATGGAAAAATCCTAGCTTAGAGGGCTAGGTGTGGAAAAGTCCTAACCTGGAGGGTTAGGTGTGAAAAGTCCTGGCTTGGAGGGTCAGATCCTAGCCTCGAGGGCTAGGTTGATGAAATCCTGGCTTGGAGGGCCAGGTCCTAGCTTGGAGGGCTAGATTAAAGGCCCAGTGAGTGAGACTGGGCATGGAGTCTTAGTCCCGGGGACTGAGCATGAGTCAGGGGAAGCTGGGAGCCAGTTCTCTTGACTTAGAGTGGGTTTGGCCTAGTTTGGATCGGTCTGGTGACCGATCAGGGAAGTTGGCATGAAGTTCCCTTGTGGATCGGTCTGGTGACCGATCCAGCTATGACTGATCAGTCCGGTGACCGATCAGGAAGCATACAGTGAGATTGGGAACTTACTGCTCGGCTCCTGATCGGTCTGGTGACCGATCAGGGAGCATTGAGTTCACTCACTACTCAGCTCCTGATCGGTCTGGTGACCGATCAGGGAGCTTAGAGTTCACTTCCTGCTCAGCTCCTGATCGGTCTGGTGACCGATCAGGGAGTATACAGTTAGTTTTGGGAACCTTACTGCCTGTCTCCTGATCGGTCCGGTGACCGATCAGGGATACTGTTCAGATCGTTCTGGTGAACGATCAAGTGTCGCGAGTTCGTCACTATGACTGATCAGGATGGATCCTGATCGGTCTAGACATGCCCTGATCAGTCTGGTGACCGATCAGGAGGGTTGGACTGCGAAGCTGGGAAATCACCCTGCAAAATGGTGGATCGGTCTGGTGGTCGATCCACGACTTGGGATCGGTCTGGTAATCGGATCCAGGAGATGTCGCAATTTCTGATTAAGCGTTGGGGACCGATCAAGATGGAGCCTAATCGGTCTGAACCCACCCTGATCGGTCTAGTGACCGATCAGGAGGCTCTCTGATCGGTCTAGTAACCAATTACTTTAATTCAAAATGCACTGTCAGACGCTCTGATCACATCTGAACACATCTGATTTCGCTGCTCTTAATCTCTGATATTTGATTCTCTGCTTGATTTGCTGTGCTAATGATCTGATCAAGATTGCAGGTGACAGGAATGGATTCAAACACTCAAGGAGAGTCAATGGGAGTCTTTCCTTAGAGCAGTTTTGTCCGTTTTCCATCTCAGGTTGCAACGGACGCTGGCGCTGCTGGAGCTACTGACTGGGGCTCGACTGAGGGAAGCTCAGGGAGTCCAGAAGAGCTTAGTGGTAGGTGGGCAGTTGCAGGTGTAACGCCCGCCTTTTTCCACACCTTACGGTGTGGCCGGAGGCGGCGTTACGCTAACATACATATACGCATATGAATATCTTAATGCAGCGGAATAATTTAAAACTTTATACATATGCGTTTAACCCATGCAACTAATACTTGAATCATGTATACATGCCTTAACTATCATTCCTAAACATAGTGACATGGTAACTTAGCATGTTAACATCATACGTAACATCATGATATGAAAATCACATAAATCATCCATAAGCAACATACATAGTAAATTATTCTTTATGCATAACTATCATAAGTATAGCATGAAACTTAAGAAGACAATGCAAAACATAAGACATGTGACAAAGTATAAATATGAGAATCTTTTTCTTTTCCTTTGCCATGTCACTACCACACACACACTCTTGCCCCTCCTGCTACTTCCCTTAATATCCTCTTGCTTGATCTAAGGTATAAGAAAATAAAACTATAAGCACATAGGCTTAGTAAGACCCTTTACTACTCACCAAAACCATACGTCACATAAAATAAAACATATAACGTACTTATCATGGAAAAGTTCTTGATATAAAACCTAAGCATATGAAATACTAACATGATATGGTTCTTGACATAAAACATAAACATATGAAACATTTGACATGGCATGGTTCTTAATATAAACATAAGCATATGAAACATTTAACATGACATGATTCTTAACATAAAATATAAGCATATGAAACATTTAACATGACATGGTTCTTAACATAAAACATAAGCATATGAAACATTTAACATGGCATGGTACTTGACATAAACATGAGCATAAAATATACTTAACATGGATGCATAACATGAATGGATGCATGAGTCAAATGCATATAACCTAAGGATGCTTATTTGAAAATCATACTTATAAATACTTAAATATAATCATCACATCATGGGGCTCTGGCTTGTACCACATACATACATCATATGCACGCATCCCTAAGTAAATGCAAGGTAGCTAATCTCGACCTACTAGGGTAAGGACAGCTACGGTAGTCCCAGAACCGAGGCTTTCATGAGGAGCCCATCCCTGTTGGACAGCTGCGGTAGTCCCAGAACCGGGGACAGCTGCGGTAGTCCCACACCGAGGCTTACATGAGGAGCCCATCCCTTGGACCCTTACTTCGGTCCGGTACAAGCCCATTCATAAAGTAAAATAGCTTCACATGCTTCATCATTCATAGGACATTCATAGCATATTTAAAGGCATAAATATGATCTTATTACATGAAGCATGACATAAAACATACTTAGCATTTCATCATTCATAGTTAATGCATAACATCATAATGCCCTAAAGGCATGAACATCATCATCATTCATCATCTTCATTCATAAGGTATGTCATGCATACATCATTATGCCTTAAAGACATGGACATCATTTTCATTCATCATCTTTATTCATAAAGCATGGCATACATACATAATTATGCCTTAAGACATAAACATCATCTTAGCTCATAAAACATGCATGATCATGGTACATAGGGTAAACATGCATAGATAAGGTTTCTTTTCATACATGGTACATATCACATAGCATACATGATCATGGTATCTATCATAAAGCATGCATGGGTCTACTTAACCATATATCTATCATAGGCGTTTAACTTAAAACATGCATCATTCTACACAAACATGAGGCCTACTTCACCACACATATGTTCATGGTATAGGCTTAAAACATTCATGAATGAAACCTACTAAAACATGGTATCTAACATAAGCATACAAGATCATGAAGCATAGCACATAAGGTTAGGGTTTTAGGTAACATAAAAATTCATACCACATGCTTGAACATATATATACATCATAATACACCATAAACAAGTATTCTTGAAATCCTAACTCATCCCAAACCCTAGTTAAGGTGCTTGGCCAAAAGTTGGAAGAAGAGATATCCCATCATTCAAGCAACATGTGAGGTACCATAAGTAAAGAGAAGCCCATACATTACCTATAATGCCATAGGAAACCATTAGAACCCATAGTTGGAGCTAACCCTAATTTCTTAGTCCTAGATTAGGTCTTGGCCGAAATCCTAAAGGCCCACAAGTCCATGGAAAATTCATATAGGTCACAATTAACATCCAATACCATACATACAATGTCATAGGAAGCCATTTGAACCCATGATTGGGGCTAACCCTAAGTCCTAGACCCACATCATGGTCTTGGCCGAAAGTTTAGAGGGTCACAAATTCATGAAAAAATTCATATCATTCACAATTAATATCCATTATATCATAGGAAATCATAATAAGCTTGCTTGAAGGGTTGGATTTAATCCTAACCATGAGACATGGATGGTGGCCGAAACCCTAGAGGGTCTTAGGGTGCTACAAAAATTCCCAAATCATGATTTTATTCTTTATTCATCCTAAGGAAACATTAGAAAACATAAGTGAGGTTTAATCATCCTTTTGGACTCAAAACCTACTTTGGCCGAAAGTTAAAGAAGCCCTAGTTCATGGTTTTCTCAATATAGAGGCCAAACAAAACTTTAAATTATGAAAGATAACATCAAAACTATTATACCACATGTGAGGGAGTCTTACACTTGTTGTCTTGGTTTTAGACCTTAAATAGAGAAGAGGATGAAGACCTTCTTGACCTTAGATCACCCCTAACCCTTGTAGCCTTGTAAGAAGCCCTTGGATCTTGAAGAAGAAGTCTTCTTGTGAAGCTTTTCCAAAGGGAAAAGCCCCTTGTGGGTTTCGGCTAGAAGGAGGAAGGAGAGGGAGAGGAAGAGTCTTGGTGGATGAAGAAAAAGAAAATAATAACTCAAGTGTCTCTTCCCTCCTCATCTACTTCCTTTATACTAGGTGTAGGGGCAAGTGAAGAGGCATGGTGTCTCCTCTCATGGTGACTCTTCACTTCCCTTAGCCTCAACTAAAATCCTCTTCCTTTTCCACTAGCACTCCCTTGCTAGGTGAATTGGTTAGTACATGCATGATGAGACTCTAGGTCCAAGGTTCAATCCTTGGCGCATGCACTTTATTTTTATTCCTTTTTCTTTTATTTTTGGCAAGGCCCACATAAGGCCCACCAAGAGTCATGCTAATATTCCTAATTGAAACTCATTTCTATTTATGTTAAATTCTACCTAAGATCCACTAATAACCATGGACTAGAAGAGCCCATGTAAGGCCCATTAGTACTTAGCTTTTAATCCATATAAAGAATTATACTAAGGTTCATACTAGTATTCCTATGTTACTCACGAATCCATATAGGCATGATCAATATTTAAAAAAAAATATTGAGAGGATTTTACGGGAGTTACAGCAGGTGAGCAGCTGGAAGTTGCAGTTAGGTGCTGTGACCTGGCGATCAGTGGGAGAGACTTAAGCGCTTGGTGGCGAAGAAGTCTCAACATCTCTGAGAATACTCGATCATTACTCTGCTACAACATTGTGCTCTTGCGACAACTCTGTTCCATCATCTTGAGCAAGCAACTGTGATCCTTGAAGCAACCTTCTATTACTTGAGCACTTGGAAGAGAAACAAGAAGCTTGGTGAGTCCATCAGCGAGAAGACACGAAGAAGGGAGTTCTTGCGTGAGATCTGCGTTGAGTGGAGCTCGGGAGAAGGTTGCTTGTGTTCTTGTGGTTCTAAGTGCTTAGTAAGATCCTTCTTGTATTTCCTGTACTTTATACTTGATCCATCTTGAAACGCTTTGGAGAGGTTACTCCAACAAGAAGGAGGTTGCATTTTATCCGGATTTTCCGGGGCTTGATCTGCCGACGATCAAGGGATCGCCCACCTTACGGGCACGCCAAGGAGTAGGGGCAAGTTATTCCCGAACCTTGTAAATCCTCTTTGTTAGCATTTTGTGTTGTTACTTAGTTTCTGCATTTAGTCTCTGTTTTTGGTTTGCTTCCGCTGCTGCCTAACCTCTGAAGTGCAGAAATTCAAAAAGTTCTAAAGTTCAAGTGTCTGGCTACATTCACCCCCCTCTCTAGCCATCCAAGTTCCAACAAGTAGTATTAGAGCTTGGGGCTTTGTTCAAGCGGATTAACAACCAAGAGCTATCAACAATGACTTTGAGAGAAGGTTTTTCCACCACCCGACCTGCCTTCTTCGATGGAGCAGATTTTCAATATTGGAGATTGAAGATGGAGTATTATCTAAAGATGGACATCAACACATGGTTCGCTTTGAAGGAGGGGTTTTCCCCTCCAAAGGATGATGAAGGAAAAGAATTAGAATCTTGGCGTTGGTCGGCTGAGCAAACTCGGAAGAGTGAAGTCGATGCGAAGGTGGTGATGACCTTACAATGTGGCATGAACAAAGATCATCTCATCAAGGTTGGTCCATTTACAAGTGCAAAAGATTTGTAGAATAAACTTATTGAACTTCATGAGGGAACCCGAGATTCAAGAATCGCCAAGAGGGATTTGTTCCTCAACCAACTACAAACCCTCTTCATGAAGGAGAGTGAGACCGTGAGTGAACTCCATAGCCGGTTCAAGGAAGTCCTTAACGGTCTCCATTCTATTGATGAAAAGGTCGAGAACCGTGACCTTGTAAGGTATGTGCGTAAAGCTTTTCCAAAGAATGCTTTGTGGTCATCCATGGTGGATGCCTACAAAGTTTCTAAGGATTTATCAATTGTAAAACTAGATGATTTATTTTGTGAGATGGAACTTCATGAAATGGCTAACAAAGGCCTCAAGGAGAAGGGGATTGCCTTAGTTATAGGAGAAAAGACTAAGAAGAAGAAGGAGAAGGAAGTCTTTTCATCTTCATCCGAATCCGATTCCGAGGAGGATGGCAGTGGGTATCCTTCCTCCAAGATTGCCAACTTTGTTAAAAGAATGATGAGAAAGAGTCGGCGCTTCAAGGGTAAAGGTAACCCTAGTGAAGATAAGATTGATAAATCTAATATTACTTGCTATGAATGTAGTAAGAAAGGGCACTTCAAGAAGGACTGCCCAAAGCTCAAAAAGAAGGAGGATAGATCCAAGAAGAAGAAGAAGGCCTTGAAGGCCACATGGGATGAGTCCTCCTCAAGTTCATCCGAAGAGGAGAAGGATGAAAAGAGTACACGGCATGTGGCACTTATGGCAATTGAAGGAGAAGAAAGCAGTGATGAATCCTCCGACTCCTCAAACGTGACTTCATCATCTTCGGATGATGAAGAGTTAATCACTCACGAACTCAATAAATGCTATAGAATAATTGCATGCTTAACTGATTTGTTGAAAAAGTCAAAAAATAAGGTTAAGTCATTGAAATTAGAAGTTGAACAATTAACATCCTCTAGGGATGAGGATGTTGATGATTTACATGTAGAAATGCTAGAGGATGAAAATAAATCTTTGAAGAGTGAAGTTGAGACACTCAAGAGAGTTCTTGAGAAATTCTCAACTAGCTCAAAGACTTTAGACATGATCCTAAATGCCCAAAGGGTAGTCTACAATAGGGCCGGTATAGGTTACCGACCCAAAGAACCATCATTTGTGTCCTTAATATCTAGGACTGATGTAAGACAATCTAAGACACCTAGGGTTCAAAAGAAAGTAGTCAAGGCATGGGTGCCTAAGTCTTGCTTAGTAGGTGCTTTAGGTCCCAAGGTTTGGGTACCTAAATCTTCTATTTTTCGAATCGTGTAGGTTGTGATTGAGGGGGAGCATCTATCAACTTGGTTCATTGATAGTGGGTGCTCCAAACATATGACCGGTGATAAATCATTATTCACTACCCTTCAATGCAAAAATAGAGGTAATGTTTCCTTTGGTAACAATGGTAGTCTTAAGGTTATAGGAATAGGAGACATTCAAATATCTGAATGTCTTAGGATTAAGAATGTCCTTCTAGTCAAGTGGATGACATTTAATCTCCTAAGTGTCAGTCAATTGTGTGATGCGGGTTACACAATTAATTTCCAAACAAGTCAATGTCTAGTTACACAACATGACACCTTTGACACGGTACTAGTAGGCACAAGAGTAGATAATATTTACCAAGTTTCCTTTAAAAGTGCTACTAATGCTTTTGTTAAGTGTCTCATGTCAAGAGAAGATGAGTCCACCCTTTGGCACCGGAGACTAGCACATGTGAACTTGAAGAATATCCGGAAGTTAACCAACAAGGGATTATTTCGTGGCTTACCAAGCATCAAGTATGAAAAGGACAAACTTTGTGATGCATGTTAAATGGGTAAGCAAACAAAATCTGCACATAAAGGTAAAAGCACTGTAAGTACTTCTACCGCATTGAATTTACTTCACATGGACTTGTTTGATTGTAGTACAATCATTTCATTGAATGGTAGTAGATATTATTTTGTTATCATTGATGATTTTACTAGATATACATGGACATATTTTCTAAAATATAAGGACCAAACCTTAGATGTTTTTATTTCATTTTTTAGAATAGTTGAAAATGAAAAATCATCAACCATTATGATAATTAGAAGTTATCATGGAGGTGAATTTCAAAACCAACGATTTTTAGAGTTTTGTCAAGATAGAGGGTATAGACACGAGTTCTCCACTCCTAGAACACCACAACAAAATGATGTTGTAGAGAGGAAGAACCGGGTCTTACAAGAGGCTTCGCGAAGCATGCTTAATGAGTACTCATTACCGGGGTACTTCTGGGCCAAAGCTGTAAACACAGCTTGCTACGTGCAAAACCGAGTCCTCATCCATAGGTTCTTAGGAAAGACTCCCCATGAACTTTGGTTTGGAAAACCACCTACAGTTAAACATCTTAGGGTGTTTGATTGTAAGGTGTTTATCCTAAACACCAAGGACCACCTTGGAAAGTTCACGGCAAAGGCTGATGAAGGGATACTGGTCGGGTACTCCCATGTTAGCAAAGTCTACCGAGTCTACAACAAGAAGTCTAGATTGGTTGAAGAATCTTCTGATGTTGTCTTTGAAGAAATTCCAAAAGCAAATGATTAACCAGAAGATGTCGATGGAACTCAATTCGAACTCAGGCAACTGGGTTTGGATGAAAGTCCAAATGCTGTTGATGATGGTGATGAGTTCGATGACGGTGAGCCTAGACAACTCATAGATCAGCCGGATCCTGAGGCTGAACTTGTGTCTAGTGACACCATTCAAGAAGCACCACCTACACCAAGGACAACTAGGTTAGCCTCTAGTCATCCCCAAGACTAAATTGTTGGAGACATCCACCATGGGGTTAGGACTAGATCATTCTTCCGGAATGAGGCTAATGAAGTTGCCCTAATTTCCGAAATTGAACCTAGAAAAATTGACGAAGCATTAAATGATCCCGATTGGATCATTGTCATGCAAGATGAACTAGGTCAATTCGAAAGAAGTCAAGTTTGGGACTTAGTCCCTAGACCCAAGAAGACCACCATTATTGGAACCAAATGGGTCTTCAAAAATAAATTGAATCATAAAGGAGAAATCATAAGAAACAAGGCACGATTAGTAGCCAAGGGCTACAGTCAAGTAGAAGGACTTGATTATGATGAGACATATGCTCCTGTGGCACGATTAGAGTCCATTCGATTGATGCTTGCATTTGCAGCACATCGTGGTTTCAAGCTATATCAAATGGATGTCAAATTGGCTTTCCTAAATGGTTTAATAAGAGAAGAGGTCTATGTCGAACAACCTCCAGGGTTTGAGAGTACCGAATTCCCAAACCACGTGTTCAAGATCAAAAAGACACTTTATGGCCTTAAACAAGCACCTCGAGCTTGGTATGAGTGATTGTCGACATTTTTAATTGAGAAAGGCTTTGTTAGAGGCCAAATAGACCCTACACTATTTCTATGGAAAGATGGTGATAATATATTTGTAGCCCAAGTATATGTCGATGACATAATTTGTGGCTCAAACAACAAGGGCTATTTAAATGAATTCATTGGACACATGGAGAGTGAATTTGAAATGAGTCTAGTGGGAGAGTTGACTTTCTTCCTTTGACTCGAAATCAAACAAACTCGTGACAGAATCCATGTGCACCAATCAAAGTACACTCAAGAGATGCTCCGGAAATTTAATATGAGTGATTCGAAGGAAGTTACCACTCTCATGGCTACAAACACAAAATTAGACAATGATGAGAGTGGTAAACCTGTTGACCTAACTCAATACCGGAGCATGATAGGTAGTTTGCTATACCTCACAGCCAGTCGACTTGATATACTGTTTGTTGTAGGTATGTGCGGTAGGTATCAAGTATGTGCCAAGGAATCTCATTTAATTGCTGTTAAACGAATTTTGAGATACCTTAAGGGCACAATTGGAGTTGGACTTTGGTACCCCCGTACCGAATCATTTGACCTAATTGGTTACACCGATTCTGACTATGCTGGATGCAAGTTGGATCGGAAAAGCACAAGTGGGTATTGCCAATTTTTAGGATCATCATTAGTTAGTTGGTCAAGTCGGAAGCAACATTGTGTTGCTCTCTCCACGACCGAGACAGAATATATCGCTATGGGAGAGAGTGTATCGCAATTGTTGTGGATGATTCATACTCTAGAGGACTATGGATTAAGCTACAAAGGTGTGCAAGTGTTGTGTGACAACATTAGCACAATTAATCTAACAAAGAATCCAGTCCATCATTCTAGGACAAAGCATATTGAAGTGCGTCACCACTTCATTAGGGATCATGTTGCTAGAGGAGTTGTTGTACTCTCATATGTCGAGTACAAATCAAATCTAGCGGACATTTTCACTAAACCACTTCCCGAGAATGAATTTAGTTTCTTAAGAAGGGAATTGGGAATGTGTCGCGCTTCATAGGATTTAAACGCATTCAAAACCCTTCATGATCATTTCGAATTGTTGGGGAACAACAATTGGGTAACTTGGGGACATCTCACATAAACTATAAGGTTAACAAAATGTTTTTGTTTGCTAGAAATGGGGTGAGATGCTAGGATCAACTTAATTTCTCGAAATGTCAATTCATCCCTTGAGAAATTAGGTTGACGAGATAATAATCACTACGGTGACCAAGTATGGGGAAAACCAATGCATAACATATGTGTACTTGGCTCCATGATCATACTTGGACATTCCAATCAAGGAAATTTGATTGGAGACATTATATTGATACAAAACTTGTTTGAAATTGAGTGGATGTTTGTTGATTGAGTTTGACTTCACTTGGGTGGAGCAAAGTGTTTTGTCAAAACCATAAGGACTTTTGATCCTTGTTCAGAAATCAATTATAGTCATGGGAACACTTCCAAGTTCGATAATTTTCATCAGACCTTATCAGATATCGTTTGGGAGTCTGAAACTGATATTTCAGATCGTATTAGAAAAATTCAAGGAGTCTGATCGGTCACCGGACTGATCAGGAGTAGGGGTGATCGGTCCAACGGACCGATCCAGCTCCTTCGCGAAAAATTGTCAAAACAGTTTGTATTGGCCTAGATCGGTCTCCAGACTGATCTGGCATCCTATGGTGATCGGTCCATAGACCGATCAGGAGGGTCAAAGTAAGCCTCCCAAACCTACTGTTCACTCCCTGATCGATCAGCCGATCGATCAGGGGCCTGCTCGATTGGTCACCCGACCGATCAGGACCAGGCCAGTCCGATCATGCTGGGGCCTGATCGGTCTGGGCGCTCCCAGATCGAACGGTTATCCGTTCGATCACATTAAATTACGGTTGGTGGACCGATCCACCAACCTATTAACTTCGTGTAAATCCTCCTTCCCAAGCCCTAGCGCCGAAACCCCTTGTGCCGAAACCCTCTTCTTGCGCATTCTCTTCCTGTGCGTGAGAGCTTCTTCCTGTGTTATTCCTGCGCGTGGCTTCTTGCTATCGTCTCCCTACTGCGCGTGCGACTGGGTTTTCTTCTACGCTGCTAGGAGCTTCTCTTTTGCTGCTGTGTTCTTTCTCGCAAAGCACCATTTGTGTGTGATGTTCTCTACGTAACTCAGCCGCGCGATTCCTCACAACCAACTCAACAATGGCACCTAAGTGAGTTTTAGGTTCATTTTACTCTATTAATTACTTTAGTTATCATGATTTTTGGGCTAATCATAAATTTTCTCTGGTGCTGTGTGTGCCATTACCGTGACCTCCCTTGTCTTGACCTAAAACCTCACTGATCGAATCTCATTTCATTAAACCTATGTTCATTTGATCATTTTCTGTTATGGTTAATTTGATCAATGTCTGACTCTTATGTTCACTTGATTCTTCTATGTCGTGACTGTTCTTCTTATTGATCAAACCTTTACCTTGTGATCTTTTAATTTATGTCATGATTATCAACCTGTGACATGATCTTATCGTTGTTCGATTTACCTCACTTGATTCATGTTGTTGCCATGACCAATTCCATCTTGTAGAAAGTCATCTAAGGGCAAGGAACCCATTGAGGGAAGCTCCAAGGTCAAAGGTCCTTCATCCTCTGCCCCTTCTCGAAGGCCTCAGCCTTCATCGAGTTCCAGGTTCCCGAACGCTGATTGTGAGCATGTGTTCCAGTCTCGAACCTTTAAGCTGCTTTCTTGCCGATCAATTGATGGTCCCTTCCTGACTGAGCATTGCCCCTCCATTATGCAGGTGATTACCTTTTACAACCTGGGTTTTCTTCTGTCCCTCGAACGAACAATCAACTATGACCTTGTTTCTGAGTTCTACAATAATCTCCAACAAGACCCTCAAGGTAGCTTTGATTTCACTAGTCGAGTAGCCAAGAGGAACCTTGACGTCTCCTATGACATTTTGGCAGAGTATCTGGGCGGGCGTCGGTCACCTAATTTTTACTCTATCTACCTAGAGCTTCCCGACCCCTTACTGCCTCCTTTTGCGGATGTCACCCTCGACACCATATATCAGCACTTCTTTAACCATCCTCGACCAGCTGGTCTTGACGAGTTAGGGCCTGACTTTCCGACCTTTGCGGCCCTCCGTCTTTCCCCTGTTGATTACATTCTCTTCAAGATAATCACGAATTGCATCTTGCCAATAACTTCAAAGCCCTTGACCGAGATTCGTCCGTACCACTGCTTGATGCTCTATGGCATGCACCGCCGCCTTGACTTTGACATTATAGAGAGCATCTTTCAGTCGATTATTTCCTATCGAGAGCCCAGTCGTCGCACTGTATATATGTCGTTCGGTCATGTCATCACTTACTGGCTTATGTCAGTAGGTGTTGACGTGACCAAGGGCAGGATAGTGTCCATGGTTAGACAGGATAGCTGGTTGGGCAGACGCGCGTTTGCCAAATCTGGTATTGTTGTAGGGTCGGGCGATCAGAGTCTTATCTGGAAGGACGGGTGAGGTCTTGGCGAGCTTCCTCGAGGCGCACACGTACAGGTACCCGCAGCTCCGACTACGCATCAGGAGGCGCCGGCTGCTGCTGCTGACTATGACTATGAGCCAGATCCAGACCTGCGCTGGCAGATTTCAGAGCTTGACCGGGCCATCCAGCATGATCTTCATTTGAGAGATCTCTGGCGGGAGGAGGTCCGGGCTGGGTTTCAAACTTTTGACCGCAGACTGCTGGCAGTCGAGTCTGATGTTTCGGGGGTCCGAACCAGGCAGGAGACATGGCATGAGGAGTGGTGCAGTTGGGCAGCTGGTCATCCATATCAGCCTTCATTTACTGGAGCTACGCCCTCCGGCAGTACTGCCCCGGGGTCCTTCATTCCTGATGATACGACTGATGACCCGATGGAGGACGATGACCCCCCCCCCCCCCCCGGCGACCCGTGATTATGGATATGCTCTGTCTTTGCATGTGACTTTCTTTGACTATTTGACTGGTTGGAGTGTATGACTTACTTTGATCATGGTTGTATGCCTATGATTTGACTGTTTCTTGATGCGATGTTATGCATCTGACGTTATGGTTTTCATGTTTGACTTATTATGTTATGCTTATTGCTAGATATCTTCATTTATGCCGTGTCATATTATGCTTATTGATAGATATCTTCATGTATGCATTGCTTTATTATGCACTGCTATGCTTATTCTTACTCCATGTTCATATGATACATATGATTGTTTTGCCATGCTTTATATTTGTTATATGTTTTTCATATAACCCTCAAATTATTCATAATCTTATGTTGTTTTGGGAAACCCCTAGGATTGAGGGGGAGGTTTTATTTTTAAACTTAACGACCCCTCTAGACCCTTTTCGGTGTTTGACAAAGGGGGAGAGTGAGGTTAGTTAAGTTTGGGATAATTATGAGTAGGGGGAGGATCCTGATTCCCCTATGAGTGTGAGATTTACAATTATTGATTTCAAATCCCTAAACTTAAAATCGGGTTGTCAAACAACAAAAAGGGGGAGATTGTTGATGCAGTCTGACCCTGATTGTTATTTTGGTGTTGACATTGATTTTAGTTTAGGTTGATGAGATGATTGGGATTAAGTCCTGGTCGTGGACTAGGCATACCTAGTGGAACTAGGTTTGATGAAATCCTAACCTGGAGGGTTAGGTGTGGGAAAATCCTAGCTTGGAGGGCTAGGTGTGAAAAGTCCTAACCTGGAGGGTTAGGTGTGGAAAAATTCTAGCATGGAGGGCTAGGTGTGAAAATTCCTAACCTGGAGGGTTAGGTGTGGAAAAATCCTAGCTTGGAGGGTTTGGTGTGGAAAAGTCCTAACCTGGAGGGTTAGGTGTGAAATGTCCTGGCTTGGAGGGTCATGTCCTATCCTGGAGGGCTAGGTTGATGAAATCTAGCTTGGAGGGCCAGGTCCTAGCTTGGAGGGCTAGGTTGAAGTCCTGGTGAGTAAGACTGGGCAAGGAGTCTTGGTCCGGGGGACTGAGCACGAGTCAGGGGAAGCTGGGAGCCAGTTCTCTTGACTTAGAGTGGGTTTGGCCTAGCCTGGATCGGTCTGGTGATCAATTAGGGAAGTTGGCACGAAGTTCCCTTGTGGATCGGTCTGGTGACTGATCCAGCTATGACTGATCGGTCCGGTGACCGATCAGGAAGCATACAGTGAGATTGGCAACTTACTGCTCGGCTCCTGATCGGTCTGGTGACTGATTAGGGAGCATTGAGTTCACTCACTACTCAGCTCCTGATCGGTCTGGTGACCGATCAGGGAGCTTAGAGTTCACTTCCTGCTCAGCTCCTGATCGGTCTGGTGACCGATCAGGGAGCATACAGTGGGTTTTGGGAACCTTACTTCCTGGCTCCTGATAGGTCCGATGACCGATCAGGGATACTGTTTAGATCGTTCTAGTGAACGATCAAGTGTCACGAGTTCCTCACTATGACCGATCAGGATGGATCCTGATCGGTCTAGGCATGCCCTGATCGGTCTGGTGACCGATCAGGAGGGTTGGACTACGAAGCTGGGAAATCACCCTGCAAAAGGGTGGATCGGTCTGGTGACCGATCCACGACTTGGGATCGGTCTGGTGATCGGATCCGGGAGAAGTCGCGATTTCTGATTAAGCGTTGGGGACCGATCAGGATGGAGCCTGATCGGTCTGAACCCACCCTAATCAGTCTGGTGACCGATGAGGAGGCTCTCTGATCGGTCTGGTGACCGATTACTTTAATTCAAAATGCCCTGTCAGACGCTCTGATCACGTCTGAACACATTTGATTTCGCTGCTCTTAATCTTTGATATTTGATTCTCTGCTTGATTTGTTGTGCTAATGATCTGATCAAGGTTGCAGGTGACAGGAATGGATTCAAACACTCAAGGAGAGTCAATGGGAGTCTTTCCTTGGAGCAGGTTTGTCCGTTTTCCATCTCAGGTTGCAAAGGACGCTGGCGCTGCTAGAGCTGCTGACTGGGGCTCGACTGAGGGAAGCTCAGGGAGTCCAGAAGAGCTCAGTGGTAGGTGGGCAGTTGCAGGTGAGCAGCTGGAAGCTACAGTGAGGTGCTGTGACCTGGCGATCAGTGGGAGAGACTTAAGCGCTTGGTGGCGAAGAAGTCTCAACATCTCTGAGAATACTCGATCATTACTCTGCTACGACATTGTGCTCTTGCGACAACTCTGCTCCATCATCTTGAGTGAGCAACTGTAATCCTTGAAGCAACCTTCTGTTACTTGAGCACTTGGAAGAGAAACAAGAAGCTTGGCGAGTCCATTAGCGAGAAGACACGAAGAAGGGAGTTCATGCGTGAGATATGCGTTGAGTGGAGCTCGGGAGAAGTTTGCTTGTGTTCTTGTGGTTCTAAGTGCTTAGTAAGATCCTTCTTGTGTTTCCTGTACTTTATACTTGATCCATCTTGAAACGCTGTGGAGAGGTTACTCCACCGAGAAGGAGGTTGCATTTTATCCGGATTTTCGGGGGCTTGATCTGCCGACGATCATGGGATCGCCCACCTTACGGGCACGCCAAGGAGTAGGGGTAAGTAATCCTCGAACCTTGTAAATCCTCTTTGATAGCGTTTTGTGTTGTTACTTAGTTTCTACATTTAGTCTCTGTTTTTGGTTTGCTTCCGCTAGTGCCTAACCTCTGAAGTGCAGAAATTCGAAATGTTCTAATGTTCAAGTGTCTGGCTACATTCACCCACCCTCTCTAGCCATCCAAGTTGCAACAAAAGAAACTTAAGCCTTTTCACTTCTCATCCAACCTTTTTATACTAAGTGAATGAGCATGGTGTCTCTTCACATGGTGCTTCTTCACCTTCTTTAACCTCAACTAAATTCTTCTTCCTTTTCTACTAGCACTCCCTTGCTAGGTGAATTAGTTAGTACATGCATGATGAGGCTCTAGGTCCAAGGTTCATTCCTTGGTGCATGCACTTTATTTTTATTCCATTTACTCTTATTTTTGGCAAGGCCCACATAAGAGCCCATCAAGAGTTATGCTAATAATCCTAATTGGAATACACTTCTATCTATGTTAAAATTCTACCTAAGGTCCACTAATAGCCATGGTACTAGAAGAGCCCATATAAGACCCATTAGTACTTAGCTTTTTAATCCATATAAGAAATCATGCTAAGGTTCATGCTAGTATTCATATGTTACTCAAGAATCCATATAGGCATGATCAATATTTAAAAGAAAAATATTGAGAGAATTTTACGGGCGTTACAATCCCCCATACCTCGTGAAAGTTCGTCCTCAAACTTAGAATAGCTCCGGGAACTTGTGTCTCATCTCGTCCTCGCGTTCCCAGGTAGCTTCCTCGAACCTTTGACTTTGCCATAGAACCTTGACTAAGGGTACCTCCTTGTTCCTTAGCATTTTGACTTCCCGATCAAGGATCTGGATAGGTCGGCTTTCATAACTTAGGTCCTCCTGAACTTGTACTGTCTGCGGCTTGATCACTTGGTCTGCGTTTAGAATACACTTCTTGAGCATCGACACATGGAACACATTATGAATAGCCGATATCTCTTGGGGAAGCTCCAGCTCATAAGCCACCTTGTCGACTCTTTTCAAGATCTGGTACGGTCCCACATAACGCAGACTTAGTTTTCCTTTCTTCCCGAATCTCGTTACCCCTTTCATAGGGGCCACTTTGAGGAATACCAAATCTCCAACACCGAATTCCAGGGGCCTACGTCTGACATCCGCATAATTCTTCTGCCGGCTCTGAGCAGCTTCTATTCGTTGTCGGATGTTCTGTATAGCTCGGGTGGTGTCGTCGATAAAATCCGTCTTGAGCCCCATTTCCTTCTTTTCACCACCTTCATACCAACAGATCGGAGACCTACATCTCCTCCCGTACAAAGCTTCATAAGGTGTCATTCCGATAGTAGCATGTCCGTAACATGTCCTCCAGTACTTGAAATCGGCACCAACTCCCTTTGAAATCCAGGGCACAAGCTCGTAACATGTCCTCCAGTACTTGATTCACTCGTTCAATTTGCCCGTCAGTCTGTGGGTGAAAAGTGGTACTGAACCGTAGTTTAGTGCCGAGAGACTTCTGGACGCACTCCCAAAAATGTGAGGTAAAGCGATCGTCCCTATCTGAGATGATAGTCTTGGGAACCCCGTGAAGTCTGATTATCTCCTTAGCATATAATTGAGCCAGTTGCTCAATCAAATAGGTCATCTTGATCACTAGAAAATGGGCAGGCTTCGTCAACCTGTCCACAATTACCCATATCACATCATATCCATTCGTAGTCTTGGGAAGTCCTGAAATGAAATCCATAGAGATATCTTCCCATTTCCATTCTGAAATTGGAAATGGCTGCAGAACTCCTCTGGGTCGCTGGTGTTCTGCTTTCACTTGTTGGCAGGTCAGGCACATGCTGACATGCTGAGCCACGTCTCTCTTCATACCGAACCACCAAAATTTCTCCTTTAGGTCTTGATACATTTTGGTGGATCCCGGATGCATCGAATAAGGGGTTCTGTGAGCTTCTGCTAATATTTCCTTCCGCAGCTCCGGATCATTAGGGATACATAGACGATCCTTAAGGTATAATACTCCACTGTCGGCGATACGAAAACCATCGCCCTTACCTTCTAGAATCTCCAGCTTGATTCTCTGAAGACTCGGATCACCATTTTATTTTTCTAGTATGTCGTCGAACAGTGTCGGTGATATTGTCATGGTAGAAAGCCGTCCAGAAATGATCTCAACCCCGTAATTCATAATTTCTCTTTCGAGTGGGTGGGATAATACCGATAAGGACATCAAGGTGGCACTGGACTTCCGGCTGAGTGCATCGACCACTTTGTTTGCCTTCCCTGGATGGTAGAAGATCTCGCAGTCGTAGTCCTTCACTAATTCAAGCCATCGGCGTTGTCTCATATTTAGGTCTTTCTGAGTGAAGAAGTATCGTAGACTCTGGTGGTCTATATAAATCCTGCACTGCGCTCCATATAGATAATGCCTCCATATTTTGAGAGCGAAGACCACGGCGGCCAGTTCTAGATCGTGAGTGGGGTAATTCTTTTCATGTTCTTTGAGTTGCCTAGAGGCGTAGGCAATGACTTTACCACTCTGCATAAGTACAGCTCCGAGTCCCAATTTGGAGGCGTCGCTGTACATGTCGAAGCTCTGGTTACTTTCCGAAAGAGTAAGAATCGGAGCACTTGTAAGTCTTCTTTTTAGTTCTAAGAAACTTCTTTCACAGTTTTCCGTCCATTCGTACTTTTTATTCTTTCGGGTGAGAGCCGTTAGAGGGGCTGCAATTCTCGAGAAGTCCTTCACAAATTTTCGATAATAGCCTGCCAGCCCGAGAAAGCTTCTGATTTCACTGGCGTTCTTTGGCCTCCTCTAGTTACTCACAGCTTCAATCTTCATTGGGTCTACCATAACTCCATCTTTGGAAATAATATGACCCAAAAAGGCTACTTGGTCGAGCCAGAACTCGCACTTGGAGAACTTTGCGTACAGTTGCTTTCCCCGAAGAATCTGTAATACTATCTTCAGGTGCTCGGCGTGCTCTTCTTGGTTTCTCGAATAAATAAGGATATCGTCGATGAAGACGATTAAAAATTTGTCGAGGAATGACGAGAATACCCGATTCATAAGGTCCATAAACATAGCAGGAGCATTTGTCACGCCGAAGGGCATAACGATGAATTCAAAATGCCTATACCTTGTTCGGAAAGTCGTCTTCGGAATATCATCCTGTTTTACTCTGACTTGATGATAACCAGACCTCAGATCGATCTTAGAGAAAACGGTGGCTCCCTTCAATTGGTCAAACAGGTCATCTATCCTCGGGAGGGGATACCTGTTCTTGATCGTCACGTTGTTCAGTGCTCAGTAATCTATGTACATTCGCATAGATCCGTCTTTCTTCTTCACAAACAGTACCGGAGCCCCCCATGGAGAATGACTAAGGCGAATAAGTCCCTTATCGAGTAACTCCTGTAGCTGTTCTTGAAGCTCCTTTAATTCAGCCGATGCCATACGGTAAGATGCCTTGGAGATCGGGTTAGTACCAGGAACCAATTCGATCTCGAATTCCACTTCTCTATCAGGAGCTAATCCTGGTAATTCCTCTGGGTAATTGCATACAATACTGACATCTTCTAGCTTCTGGTCCTTCGTTTGACTTGCGTCGACCACATGTGCTAGAAATCCAGTGTATCCCTTGTCTAACATCTTCTGTGCTTTTAGAGTTGATAAGAATTTCCCGGTTCTTTTCCTTGGCTCTCCGATAAATTCAAACATAGAATCTGCCTCGGGTTGAAAGACCACCTTTCGCTTACGACACTCGATAGAAGCACCGTATTTGCTCAGAAAATCCATACCCAATATAACATCATAATCCTGCATGTCGAGTACTATCAGATCGTAGTAGAGTTCTCTTTCTGCGATTTTGACTGGCACAACACGCAACATGTGAGTGGATGTCATTATTTCTCCCGAAGGCAGAGTCGTTAAGAACTTGCAGTCTAGAACTTGTGGAGGCATATCTATCTTCTTAGTGTATGGCATAGAAATGAACGAGTGCGTTGCCCCAGTATCAAATAATGCAGTAGCATACTGACTGTAAATAAGTATCTGACCTGTGACAACCGTAGAAGCATTCGCGGCATCCTCCTTAGTAATAGAGAAAACCCTGGCATTCGTCATAGTTGGTAGAGCCTCCAACCTCTCTTGGCTCATCAGGGTACCTTCCAGCTCAGCTTGCATATAGTGTAGTTTCGCTGGTGCACCCTGGTACTGAACCTGCTGTTGGGGAGGTGCCGGGTTCTTGGTAGGACAGTAAAAATCCATGTGCCCTTCCACTCCGCAGATGAAACACCGATTCGTACCTTTACGGCATTCCCCGGGATGCCTTTTCCCGCATGTAGCGCACGGAAAAAGCCTGGACTGTTTATTTGCTGGGCCCCCTTGGGAGTTGTTCCATGGCTTCCGTTTACCACTATTGTCTCCCTTCCAGTTAGCATTGGTACTCTGGGGTTTCTGACCTCTTTCATTTAGCGCCTTCCTTTGCTGATTGATATTGTTCAGGTAATGCTCGGTGAGTAGGGCACTACTAAACAGCTCCTCGGTGGTTTGCGGTCTGTTAACTCTGCCGGCCACGTTCAGGGCTATTTCCGGCCGTAACATCTTCAGCATAAGTCGGACCCTTTCTTTCTCGGTGTGGACCAGCTCGGGGCATAGGCGAGCCAGTCGGTTAAATTTCTTCACGGCTTCATTGACTGAGAGGTTACCCTGTCGGAATTCTGTGAACTCGTCGTAGTGTTTGTTGGTGACATGCATATTGAAGAATTCCTTGAAGAATTCCTTGAAGAATTCTGATTCGAAATCTGTCCACATCATCTGGTTCACCTGTCTTTTGGCCTTGACTCGTTCCCACCACATTCTGGCATCCCCAGAAAGGCAGAATGATGCACACTTGATCTTCTCATGTTCAGGCCAGTCCAACAGCTCCATCATACTTTCCACTGTCTTGAACCATGCTTGGGCGTCCCATGGCTCGCCAGCACCTGAGAAATTTTCCGGTTTCAGCATCAACCACTAGATCAGATAAGCCTCTTGTCGTGCTATACTGGCCGGGCCTGTCGGAGGGGTTTGCATAACCGTAGGCGTGACGGGTATCATAGGTGTAGTGGTAGAATTTTCTTGCTGGTTCATCAAGATATTGATGGTTTGTTGCTGCTCGGTAACCTGACGCTGAAGTTTGGTCACTAATTGCATCAGGTCGGGTGATGAAGTAGTCTCAGTAATTCTGTTACTCTGTCTTCTAGCCATGCTTTTCTTCATAAAAGACAAGTAAGGCTAATATAAGTTATTGTTATTCCTACCCACATATCATACTCTAAAGCATTCGATATCATAAAGTTAGGTAAGGTATTATTCATATTTATATATCCTAAATATACTCTCTATCATAAGGTATCATTCATAATTGCATATTCTAGAATCATAAAAGAAAGTAAGGTATGCATAGAGGTACTTACTTGGAAGTTGCAGGAAGAAGGCTTGATGTATGTGTAGTGAGATGGCAACTGGCTCTGATACCAACCTGTAACGCCCGCCCTTACCGCCCTACGATGTAGGCGGAGGGCGGCGTTATGCTAACATACATATATACATATGGAGATCTTAATGCAGCGGAATAATTTAAACTTCATGCATATGCATTTAAACCATGCAACTCATATTGACATATCTTAGCTATCATTCTTAAATATAGTTACTTGGTAAACTTAGTATTGTCATAACATAAAAGAAATAAGACATAGCATGTGAGACATAATATTCTTAAACATATTTTCATTAAATATAACTTATCCTACCATCAAGCTTAAAGCTAACCTATTGTTCTAAACGAACACATCATGGAAATCAACATAAGTTGTTCTTTAGGAAAAACCATTATAAAGTGTAGCATGATACTAGAGTTGACAATGTAAAACATAAGAAGTTGGTCTTTAGGAAAACTATCACAAAGTATAGCATGAAGATAAAGATGACAGTGCAAAACATAAAACATGTGACAATCATGAGTATTAAGATCTTTTCTTTTTTCTTTTGGCCAAGTCACTGCCACACACACACACTTGCCCCTCCTGTTTCTTCCCTTAGCTTAATATCCTCTTGCTTGATCTACGGTATAAGAAAATAAAACTTATAAGCACATAGGCTTAGTAAGACCCTTTCCTACTCACTAAAACCATACGTCACATAAAACAAAAACACATAACATACTTAACATAGAGAAGTTCTTGACATAAAATGTAAGCATATGACATACTTGACATGGAGAAGTTCTTGACATAAACATAAGCATATAAAATACTTAACATGGAGAAGTTCTTGACATAAACATAAGCATATGACATACTTAACATGGCATAGTTCTTGACATAAACATAAGCATATGACATACTTAACATGGCTTAGATGTATAGCATGAATGAATGCATGAGTTAAATGCACATAACATAAAGATACTTATTTGTAAATTATAATTATAAATACTTGAACATAAATCATAACATCATGGGGGGCCCCCGCTTGTACCACATACATACATCCATCATTTGCGCGCATCCCTAAGTAAATACGAGGTAGCTAGTCTCGACCTACTAGGGTACTAGGTTACCTTCAACATAGGGACAGCTGCGGTAGTCCAGAACCGAGGCTTTCATGAGGAGCTCATCCCTGTTGGACAGCTGCGGTAGTCCCAGAACCGAGGACAGCTGCGGTAGTCCTACACCGATGCTTTCATAAGGAGCCCATCCCTTGGACCTTACTTGGGTTCGGTACAAGCCCATCCATAAAGTAAAATAACTTCACATGCTTCTTTTTACATCATATTTCATCATTCATAGAACTTACATAGCATAATTGAAAACATAAATATGATCTTAATACATGGAGCATGGTATAAAGCATACTTAGCATTTCATCATTCATAACATCATTGTGCCTTAAAGGCATGACATCTTCTTCATTCATAAGGCATGACATACATACATAATTATGCCTTAAGGCATAAACATCATCTTAGTTCATAGAGCTTGGATGATCATGGTATGTAAGGTAAGCATGCATAGATAAGTTTTCACATACATGGTACATATAACATAGCATACATGATCATGGTATCTATCATAAAGCATGCATGGGTAGGATCCATATGAACATGATACATACTACATAGGTTCATGACATTCAACATAATATATGCGTAGGTTTACATAACCATAATATATATATATGTTCAAGGCATTTAACCTAATGAATGCATAATTCTACATAAACATGATGTTTTCTTCACAACACATGTGTTCATGGTATATTGTTTAAAACATCCATAAATAAAACCTACTAAAACATGACACATAATATAAGCATACAAGGTCATGATACATAGTACATAAAGTTAGGGTTTAGGCATCATAAAAATTCATACAACATGCTTGAACATATATCTACATCATAGTAAGTCATAAACAAGTATACTTGAAACCTTAGACTACCCCAAACCCTAGACTTGGTGCTTGGCCGAAACCCTAGAAGATGGAAGTCCCATTATTCAAGTAAAATGTGAGATACCATAAGTAACATAACCCCATACAATACATACAATGTCATAGGAAGCCATTAGAACACATGATTGGGGCTAACCCTAATTCCTAGCCCTAGATTAGGTCTTGGCCGAAACTTATAAGGGGTCTTATGTCTATGTAAAATTCATATAATTTACAATTAACATCCATTATATCATAGGGAATCATAATAAGCATGCTTGGAGAGTTAGATCTAATCCTAACCATGGAAATGGAGAGGTGGCCGAAACTTCATGGGGGTCTTAGGGTGCTACAAAAATTTCACAACTCACAATTCATTCTTTATTTATCATGAGAAGGCATTAGGAATCATAAGTGAGGTCTTAACATCATCCCAAACCCAAAAGATTGCTTGGTCGAAACCCTAGAAAGCCCTAATCCATAGTTTTCTCAACATAGAGTCCAAACAAAATCTTATATCATGAAAAACAACTTAAAAACTATTATACCACAGGTGAGGGAGTCTTACATCTCTTTATCTTGGTTATCAACCTTGAATAGAGAAAGAAAATGAAAACCTTCTTGACTTTAGATCACTCCTTGCCCTTGTAGCCTTGTAGAAAAAGTTGGATCTTCAAGAGGGAGTCTTCTTGTGAAGTTTTCCAAGGGGAAAGGTCCCTTGTGGCTCACGGCAAGGAGGAGGCAAGGAGGAGGAAGAAGAGAGAAGAGGAAGAGCCTTGGTGGAAGAAATGTAACTTAAGCCTCTTCACTTCTCATCCAACCTTTTTACTAAGTGAAGGAGCATGGTGTCTCTTCACATGGTGCCTCTTCACCTTCTTTAACCTCAACTAAATTCTTCTTCCTTTTCTACTAGCACTCCCTTGCTAGGTGAACTAGTTAGTACATGCATGATGAGGCTATAGGTCCAAGGTTCATTCCTTGGTGCATGGACTTTATTTTTATTCCATTTACTCTTATTTTTGGCAAGGCCCACATAAGAGCCCATCAAGAGTTATGCTAATATTCCTAATTGGAATTCACTTCTATCTATGTTAAAATTCTACCTAAGGTCCACTAATAGCCATGGTACTAGAAGAGCCCATATAAGGCCCATTAGTACTTAGCTTTTTAATCCATATAAGAAATCATGTTAAGGTTCATGCTAGTATTCATATGATACTCAAGAATCCATATAGGCATGATCAATATTTTAAAGAAAAATATTGAGAGGATTTTACGTGCGTTACAGGATCCAAAAATTATATCATCAACATAAATTTATGCAATAAAAATACTTTTTCAAAGGTTTTAACGAATAGGGTAGAGTCAATTTGACCTTGGTTAAATTCTTTAGAAATTAGATAGGTTGATAACCGTTCATACCATGCCCTAGGTGCTTGTTTCAACCATAAAGTATTTTTCTAAGTTTAAAAATATAGTCAGGTTTTTCTAGGTCCTCAAATCTTGGGGGTTGTCCTACATAAACTTCTTCTTTGATGAACCCATTTAAAAAGGCAGACTTGACATCCATCTGATATAGCTTAAACCCTCTATGGGCTGCAAAGGCTAACAACATTCTAATTGACTCAAGTCTGGCTACTGGGACATAGGTTTCATCATAGTCTAACCTTACGACCTGACTAAACCCTTTAGCTACTAAACGGGCTTTATTTCTAGCAATTTCCCCTTGATCATTCAGTTTGTTTCTAAACACCCATTTAGTATCTATAATAGATTTGTCCTCAGGCTTAGGTACTAGTTCCCAGACTTGGTTTCTTTCAAATTGGGCTAACTCCTCCTGCATAGCTATGATCTAGTCAAGGTCAGGTAGGGCTTCCTCTATAGTCTTAGGTTCAATTTTTGAAATTAATGCGATCTGACTAAGATTTCTATAGGAAGACCTAGTTCTGACTCCTAAGGTTGGATCACCCATAATTTGATTGGAAGGGTGATTGAGTCTGGGTTTCTTGTTTCTTCTAGAACTAGGTTCAACCTCAGGTCTGCCTGAACGGTTTGGTTCAGTGTTTCGTTTAACTACTTGGGTTGGTTCAGTTATTGGTTCAATTGATACTGCAGTAGTTGGTTCAAGGGTTAGTTCATTTAGAGGTTCAATTAGTGGTTCAATTGATGGTTCAATTGTTGGTTCACTATCATCCTAATCAATATTTGATTGGTTCAAGTTTTGATTATCGGTTTTTGGTTCAATTTCCTCATTAAAAATTGAGTTAGTAGTTTCTTCAATTTTGTGATTTTGTTTATTATAAACCCTATAGGCCCTATTAGTTGTTGAATATCCTAAGAAAATTCTTGGGGTTGAATTAGATTGACACTTACCTAGGTAATCTATAGTGTTCAAGATATGGACTTTGTACCCAAAGACCCTTAGGTGGCGTAGGTTAGGCATTCTATGATAATATAGTTCATAAGGGGTTTTATTATGCCTTTTGTTAATTAGGACCCTATTTTGGATGTAGCATGTCGTACTTACTGCTTCTGCCCAAAATTGGTTAGCTAGGTTATATTCATTCAACATGATCCTAGCGGCTTCCTGAAGGGTTCTATTTTTTCTCTCCATTATCCCATTTTGTTGGGGGGTTCTAGGACAGAAAAACTCATGAATATACCCATTGATTTTGCAGAATTCCTCAAACCTTTGATTTTCAAACTCTTCCCCATGATCACTCCTAAGTCTCTTAATCTTAGTATCATTTTGATTTTCAATTATTTTGCATAAATCAATAAGTGAACTAAGGGTTTCATCCTTAGATTTTAGAAACCTAACCCAGGTAAATCTAGAGTAATCATCGATAATTACTAAGCAGTACTGATTCCCGCTTAGTGACTTGGTTCCATGTGAATCAAATAAGTCAAGATGTAGGAGCTCAAGTGTGGTTTGGGTTAAGTCTGATTGAGTTGGTTTGTGAGCAGACTTAGTTTGTTTGCCTTCTTTACAGGAGTTGCAAATAGTATTTTCAAAATTCTTGATTTTAGGTGCACCCTTAATTTAACCAAGTTGGGTTATTTTCGAAATCAATTTGGTGTGAGTGTGACTAATCTCCTATGCCAAAGATTAGACTCTTCTAACTGAGTCAAAAAGCATTTTGGTACTAAGGGTAGATTAATAGTGTAAACATTGTTTCTCCTAGTACCCTTAAGCATTATTTCAGAGTTTTGGAGGTTTCTAATCAGGCAGTCAGAGTTGGTGAAGGTAACTATGTAACCAGTATCACAGAGTTGACTAATACTAAGCAAATTGAACTTAAAATTTTCAACCAAGAGTACTTTCTTAATAACAAAGTTAGATTTATGTTCAATGTTACCTGACCCAATTACTTTAAGTGTAGCATTGTTGCCAAATGCTACTGAGCCTATGTTTTTGAACTTGATTTTGGTGAATTTCAATTTGTCTCCAGTCATGTGTCTGGAGCATCCGCTATCCAACATCCACTAGTCTAAATCTTTATGTTCCTACACATAAAGTACTTGTTCATTTGGATCCATTAGAGTTAGGGATAGCCTAAATTGAATTTCACAGCCTAGTCTGTCTCACCCAATCTAGTGTTATCAAACATGTTAACCTTATGAGTTTTGTGAGACAGGTTCTTTTTTTTTAAATAAATATTTTAATTTTGAAAAACATGGTTAATTTTGAAGACATTGAAATAATTTTGAAAAATTTATAAGGTTAAGTTTATTGACTTTGAAAAATGTGTTGAATCTAAGATTAATTGAAATTTGTGTTTGATTCAAATTTAACAAGTGATAAAGTGAATTTGATTTTCAGTAATTGGCTTCCAGGTCTTGGCGAGGCACAAGGCCTTCTTTGGCCATTGCCTTATTGGAGCATCAACCCTTTTCTTGACAAAGTCTTTTACTGAAAATTCATTTTCAAGTTACTTCTTGAAAGATTTTGGTCTAACTAGTTTGGGTCTTGGATCGGTAGCTTCGGCTAGTTCCACCAGACTAAACAGACCAAGTAGGATATACTTGATCTTATTAGAGGGGCTTCCCTAACGTACTATCATCTCATCTCCACCCAATATTATGTTGTTCAAATTTCAACTTAATCATTTGTCCTTAATCTAACCAATCCTAAGTCTAAGCATGGTAAGATTGGAAAAAGGAAAAAAAACAAGCAAGCAAGCAAGTGAATTAAAACAATTATCTAGTTATGAATATGGTTTTTATACTGGCTCCCCCTGGACTGAAGCCTCGATAAGGACTAGGCAAGATGTGAATCTTGTCCTTGGGGATCCAACACTGGTTTGGTCCAGCCGATTTATTTAAGCACAGCTTAGGGACCCATGCTTGGACTTGGGTTCTAGATTGGTTCAATACAGAGTAATATGATCGTTGTCTCGACTTAGTTCGATAGCCTAATCCGGATCGGTTAAGAACGGACTTCTGCTTTCCAAGGATCATGTCATGACCCTTGGAACCCAAAGTGAACCGTTCTAAGGCTACTCTGAGCTCCTTGACTTGAGTTTTCAAGGAAGAATTCTCTTCCTCAAGCTTTTGGACTTGAGTTGAGTTTCCTTCTTGAATTTGCTCGATCAAGGATCTCGAGTCGACTTCCTCTTTCAGGCGTTTTACTTCCTGTCGGAGGGACTCGACCCAGATTTTGGATTTTGCTAAGTTACAAGACAAATAAGAGATTAATTTAGATAGTTCATATTCCGAGTAACCTCTTACAGTGATTTGCCCGTTCTTCGAGATTGTGAGTCTTTCGTCATCTAGTTTTGATTCTGATCCGTAGTCGACGTTTTCCGAGGCGGTTAGGGTGAGTAGATTCGCGTGCGGGACTTCTTCTTCTTCAGAAGATAACTCATCCTAGGTGGCTTGAAGAGCCTTCTTTCTCCACGCCTTCTTGTTTTCCTTTCGGTTAGGACACTCTGATTTGAAATGTCCCTTCTAGTTGCATTCATAGCAGATGACGTTGCTTTTGCCTTTCGAGCTCGTTGAAGGTTCTGCTGGATCTTCCATTCTTTGGCTTGACTTTTTCTTGCTCGTCTGGTGCTTAAGTTCCTTGTAGTAATCTCGAGCTAGCCGAACCAACTTGGGTCGAACCCCTTCACTATCTTATGATTCTGAGTCTGAGTCGGACTTGGGTGCTGGTTGAGGCTTCTTTTTGGGAGCTTTTCCTTGAGATTTTCCTGCAACAAAAGTTATACCTTTCTCGATCAAGGTAGTGTTAGTCTGTTCGTGCAGTTCTAATTTAGAAAAAAGCTCGTCTAACTTAATTTCAGATAAATGTAACGCCCGATTTTTTCCCACACCTTGTGGTGTGGCGAGAAAGGCGTCGTTACGCTAAACATACATGTGCATAAAAACATCTTAATGCAGCGGAATAATTTTTTTTTCTTCTACACATGCTTTTAACCATGCAACTAATACATGAAACATCTATATATGCCTAAACTTGTCATTCAGGAACCTGGGTCATTGGGCTTAGCATATTAACGACATGCATGGCATCATAACCTAATCATTCCATAACTTATTCATCATCATCATCATAAGTAGCAAGTAACTTATCTGTAATCATAGCATCATGAGTCTTAAGTCATTCACTAGGCATAACCATTATAAACATAACATAAAATCTAAGGAGGCATTTCCAACACCCAAGACATGCAATATGTGCAAATAAAAGGATCCTTTGCCAAGTCACTGCCACCCATACACATGCTCTTGCCTCTCCTGCTGCTTCCCTTAATAACTTCTTGCTTGATCTGCGGTACGAGGAAAATAAAACTATAAGCACATAGGCTTAGTAAGACCCTTTCCTACTCACTAAACCATACGTCACTTAAACATAAGCATATCAAGTATCTGACATAACATAATCCTGAACATAAAGCATAAGCATAATCTCGACGTAAGTCATAACCATATGAGCAACTAACATAGCATGATTCATAACATAAACATAAATCTACAACATACCTAGCATAGCATAATTCTTAACATACATGAGCATGAAACATACTTATCATGACATCTTTCTTAGCATACATGAACATGGAACCTATTTATGCATGACATAATTCTTAGCATACATGAACATGGTCTTAACATAACACAAGCATAAAATATACTTACCCTGGCGTGATGCATGACATGAATAAATGTATGAGTAAAATGCATTTACTACATAAGGATGCTTAGTTTTGAAATCATACTTTTAAATGCTTAACATAAACATAACATCATTGGGGTCCTCAGCTTGTACCACATACATACATCATAAGCGTGCATCCCTAAGTAAATACGAGGTAGCGAGCCCCGACCTACTAGGGTAAGGACAGCATAGTCGGTAGTCCCAGAACCGGGGCGTTCGTAAGGTGCTCATCCCTGTTACACAACTTCGGTAGTGCCAGAACCGTGGACAGCTTCGGTAGTCCAGAACCGGGGCGTTCTTAAGGTGCCCATCCCTTGGACCCTTACTTCAGTCCGGTACAAGCCCATTCATAAAAATAAAATAATTATGCATGCTTCATCATTCATACTTATCATTCATACTTATCATTCATACTTATTTCATATCATCGTTATGCCTTCATCATTCATACTTATCATTCATACTTATCATTCATACTTAAGGCATAACCATCATCTTCATACATCTTCTTTATTCATAAATTATGACATACATGCATAATCATGTCTCCAGGCATAAACATTATCTTGGTTCATAAAGCTTGCATAATCATGATACATAAATAAACATGCACTTCATACATGATACATTTCATCTAGCATACATAATCCTAATATCCATCATAGAGCATGCATGGTAAAATACAAATGAACATGGTGTATACTTCCTAAGTACAAAGCATTCATCATAGGACATGCATAGACCTTCAAAACCCGTACATCTATTATAAGCATTTAACCTTCTACATGCATCATTATATTTATCATAACATACTTCTACATCAATTACATATATTCATAGTATATGATCTAACTATTCATGAGTAAAGCATAACATAAAATCTAACATACAAGGTCATGTTACATAACACATAAACTAAGATTTTAGTGATATAAAGATCCTTACATCATGCTTAATTATGTACTAACATCATGGTAACTTATAAACATGCATCCTTGAGACCCTAACCCAACCCAAACCCTAGGGTTGGGTCTTGGTCGAAACCTTAAAAGGGTGTGAGTCCCTAGAAAAATTGCCTAGGTCATGATTAACATCTCATACCTTACATATCATGCCATGGAAAGCCATTTGAACCCTTGATTGGACTTAACCCTAAGTCCTAGGCCTAAATTAGGTGTTGGCCAAAACCCTAGAAGGGTAACAAGTCCATAGAAAATTTCATATAAATCACCATTATTACCCATAAGACATCATAAGAAACATACTAATCATACTTGGAAAGGTTGGAGTTTACCCTAGCCTTTTTTACCTTGATGTGGCCGAAACCCTAGGGAGTTGTAGGGTGCTACAAAAACTTCCAAAATCATACTTTTATGCTAACTTATCATGAATAAACATTAGGAAACATAATAGGAGTTTTCAAAATGATTTTTGGCCTCAAAACATGCTTGGCCGAAACCTTCACAAGCCCTATTCATGGATTTTTCCCAACATATCATGCCAATAAGAACTTAGATCATGATAAATATCTTGAAAGCTATCATACCACAGGTGAGGGGGTCTTACCTTTCTTGATCTTGCTTATAAACTTTGAATAGAAAATAACAAGAGAACCTCCTTGTCTCTAAACTTCTCCTTAGCCCTTGTATCCTTGTAGAGGGCCTTAGATCTTCAAGATGGAGGCTTATGTGAACTTTTCCCAAGGGAGAAGGGGGCTTGGGGTTTCGGCTAGGAGGGGAGGAAGAAGAAGAGGAGAGCAATTGACTTGATGGAAGAAGAGAGGAGAAATGTAACTCCTTCTCTTGTGCTTTTATGCCACATTAAGGAGGGTAAGTGAAGAGTCATGGTGTCTCTTCCCTTGATGACTCTTCATTCTTTCCCAAGCCTTAACTAAAATCTACTTCATTCCCTCATAGCACTCCCTTGCTAGGTGAATTGGTTGGTGCATGCATGGTGGTCCAAGAGGTCCAAGGTTCAATCCTTGGTGCATATACTTTATTTTATTTATTTTATTTTTTTATTTTTCCTTTATTTCCAAAAATTCCCCTAAAAATCCCCCATAATTATGCTAACATTCCTAATTAAAATCCATTTATATTTATATTAAATTTTGCCCAAAATCTACCAATAACCATGGCACTAAAAAGCCCCTATAAGGTCCATTAGTACTTAGTTTCTCAATTTAAATGAGAAAGATCATGGATTTCTAGGCCAAGATTCGTACTAATATCTCTAGGTCTTTCGGAAAATTATCTATACATGCTCAATATTTTAAGGAAAATATTAAGAAAATTTTCTGGGTCGTTACAATAAATTCCTTGAAACTTTGTAGGCATTCACCATAGACACTCATAGTGAGTTTCTAGTAAAAGAATTTAACGTATACCTTATCAGGTCACGGTTCTCAACCTTGTGACCTATCGTGTGCAATCCATTCAGTAGCTCCTAGATTTTGGCGTGGAGTTGGGCTGCAGTCTCACCGTCGTACATTTTGATTGTGTAGAGTCTGTTAAGCAACAGATCTCTTTTGCTGATCCTCGTGTCAAAAGTACCTTCGTGCAGCTCGATCATCTTGTTCCAAAGCTCCATCGCGCTGTTGAAGGGACCTACCCGATTCAGCTCCACTTTTGTTAAGCTGCATTGCAAAGTTTGAGTCGCTTTCGCGTCGGCCTCGATCTTTTTCTTTAGTGGGTCGTCCCACTCGATATAATGTTGCACAACGCCTTGTGCATTTTTAGGAATTTCTAGCCCAGACTGGATAATTATTTACATATCCACCTGAGTTTTTAGGTGGACTTCCATCCTGCTTTTCCAGTAGAAGAAGTCATCTCCATTGAAAAGCGGAGGTTTGGCGGTGCTGTATTCCTCTTACATGGCCATTAGTTTTAACTGAAAAAGAAGAAAAAAATAAAACTTGTTCCAAGACTAAGTCTTGGATTAGTAGTGCGGGAAGAAATATTAATAATAAAAAAAATCGAGTGGTGTTGCACCAACCTCGATTAGCGAGAAAATTCGAACGAGAAAAAGAATAATTTTGAAATTTTGAAAATCCGAAAAAAAATTTTCAAACTGGTGGTTGCACCAAGTTTGAGTCACCCGCTTTGATAGCATTTGTGGGATCGGATTGAAACGATAGAGGGGGGTGAATATCGTTCGTAAAACATTTTTCGGAAGTGTTAGAGTAATTGAACAGCGGAAAATAAAACCAATCGCTAACACAATTTGTTTTTACTTGGTTCGGAGTCGCGGTCGACTCCTACTCCAAGGCCCACGGTCCTTGACTGTTTACGATGGACAATTCTATATTTTCGTGAAAGATTACAATTCGAGTGTACAAATATAGAATTGAAAAATAGAGTTACAGCACTTAAAGAAAAATCAGTTTTACCGACGACTGGAGAGGTTGGAAGTTTCCGGAGCAGCGGGTCGTCGTCAGCGCTTGAATCACGAGTATGGAACTTGTTAGAGCGGAGCGCTTAAGCATAGCAGTTGAAAGCGATTGATGTGGAAGCCTTGGGGGGTGAACCCCCTTTTAAAGTGGTCAATGGGGCGCCTATGTTGAAGGGGGCGCCTGACACGTGACCTCTCCTACGCGAACTCTAATCCGCAGGCTTGGTCAGCGCCTATCCCCTACATTGAAGCGCCTGAGCTGACTGAGGCGCCTGTGTTAACACAGGCGCCTCAGTTGACTTGGTCCAGAGGCTTGCGTGGCTGTTTGCTTCGAATTCATAGAGTAGCCTTGCACTGGGGTGCCTGTCTCAACACAGGCGCCAAGCCTAGTGAGGCGCCTCACACCATTGAGGCGCCTAAATGTAGAAACTTCATCCCTTCGTTTCCTGCAACCAGGGTTAGTTCCAAAACACAATAAGCATATATAAATGACATATTAAATCATGATTTACAGCATAAGCTATCTTGGTTCTGACTTTGGGTCTCCCAAATTGAACCCAAGGTCGAACCGACGCCTAATGTTCCCTCCTACGAGGAACGTGTCCTCACCTACTCCTCTCGGGTGAATTTACCATTTTGCCAGCCGGCTCCTCCAGTTGGACTTTTGCCCAGCTTCACTCACCAGGTCTTCGTGTCCAATCCGCGATAAGGTCTTCGTGCCCAGCTTCACTCACCAGGTCTTCGGTGCCTAGTCCTCGACCAGGTGTTCGTGCCCAGCTTCACTCACCTGGTCTTCGTGCCCATCTTCACTCACCAGGTCTTCGTGCCCAACCTTACGTCAGGACTTAGTTGCCCAATTCATAGAATCAGGACATAGTTGTAACGCCCGCCCTTATATCTACTCTCGGGGTGGGGTTACGTACTACTCATTCATATAATTTTAATCATACAAAAAAAACATAAGTGCAAGGACTAAGTACTGAGCATGCTAATCAGATATCATGCTTTAATCATTAGAACATGGTAGGTTCACAAGTAGTTCGACTCATAGCATAATCAAACAAATTCAAGTATAAGAGAATTCCAAGTGTAATCACTATCATGCAATATCAATCCTAATCACTAACATTCATTGTTAAGGAAACATAAACATAAGCATAATAAAGTAGATATAGAATCATTCTTTCCCGAGCCACCACCCCACACATCTTCAGCCCTTCTGCCTCTTCCTTTAGTTTAGGTGTCCCTTACCCTGATCTGCAGCATAAGACAACACATAGACTAGTAAGCACAAATGCTTAGTAAGGATCATGTCCTACACGCAAAATCCATACGGAAGAATACAACATGTACACATAATGAATCATAAGCATGAGTTTATCATAGCATACTAACATCAAAGCTTCTAAGCAAGCAGTATAAAGTATCTTAAGCATACCCTTCACATATAATAAATGTTTTCAAAACAATTCCATAAAGGTATTACTTAAAAATATTTCAACATCATATAGGGCCCAGTTGTGTACCACATAATGCGCGTTCCCTAATGAATTGGAGTAGCGAGCCACCAATCCCATTAGAGCAGGACCCTTCCGTCCTACCGGAGCCATGACCTTAAGTTAACATGCACCCCGGATTTGTTTAACGACCCCCTTCCGAGTCGAGTACACAACTTACAAAGTAAAATACTTATCATGTCTTTACATATATGCTAAGGAGTACTCCAAATTCACTTCTCAAGGGACACACCACTCTTCAAGGGTGCTCATAATCCCATAGGGACACACTACACAACATAAGGGGTGTTTTTGATCCCATACTTAGTGGAGTATCCTTTCAAGCATTTTATCATACACATCACATGCAATCTCATAAGGGTGCCCCATGGGCTATAAGACATGCTCATACATACATCATATTTCCACCATTTAAACATACTTTATATATGACAAGATTGGTCACATAAATCATATTCATGTCATAGGAAGTGGTAGCATGCTTCATGGGTTAATTGAGTTCTTCTTAACCCTAAACCTAGGGTTTGGCCGAAAGTCAAGGGTAGGGATAGACTAGGTTTTTGACATCAAACATCCCATACAAGCTTAACATATATATACATCATGTATCATACTAAGCATAGCATACATCATGGGGTAATCAACCTTCACAAACCCTAATGTTCATGCCTTGGCCGAAAGTTCCATACTAGGGCAAATCAAGTTTTCCAATCAAGCCTTTCATTTAAACATCACATGCATATACATATCATCTTACTAAACATAAACATATCTCATAGGGTAGTTTAACCTTCACAACCCTAACTTTAGGGTGTTGGCCGAATGGTGTAGGGTAGGGGGAATTAGGGTTTTTGAAATCAAACATTCACACAAGCATTTACACAAACACCTCACATACATATCATGCCACTTATTAAGCATAGATTACATCATAGGATAATCATGCAACCCTAAACCCTAATCCTTCTAGGGTTGGCCGAAAGTGTAGTGTAGGGAAAAAGTTGGGTTTTTGTAACCAAACATTTATACAAACACCTTGTCTACACTATCATATAATACCCTAAACATAAAATACAGCATAGAGTAATTCAACTCTTAAATCCCTAATTTCCATGCCTTGGCCGAAACTTGTAGGGGGTGTAAACCCTAGTTTTTGTTATCACAACTTGAAGGAAATCAACATACATATATACCCTAAGTTCCAAGGGGTCTTCTCATGTATCAAGGAGTAACCAAGGCCTTCCCTTAAGGGGTGGCCGAAACTTACATAAGGGCAAATCCCCATTTTCGAAAACAACAAGAAGAAGGAAATCATACACAACAATTACACTGCAGGCGAGGGGATACTTACATCCTTTCGCTTGAACTTCACCTTCTCCAAACCTTTAGGGTACCCTTGTGTAACGCCCCAAATTTTGGGCTTGCTTTCGATTGTAAAAAGGGCACAAAAATGTCGATATATATTATCAGATTGTATGACATTTATTTCATAAATGAATAAAATTACCTTTTTGTGATTTTATGATTTAATGTTATGTGATTTCATTAGAAAAGATTAGGAATATGTAATTGCATAAATTAGAATATGTAATTTCATAAATGTGATTTGAGAATATGAGAGTGAATTGGGCTAATGGGCTTTGCAAAAGTGAAAACCAAAGAGGAGCAAAAATATGCTCTTGCCGAGGATCGAACCTTGGAACTCTTGGTAAGCAAAGCCTTGAAAAGCAACGAAGTAACCAATTCACCCAGTAGGGGATTTCTGAGAGGAAGGAAGGGAAATTCTTGTTAAGGGTTAGGGAATGTGAAAGGGTAGAGGAAGAGGCTCTTGATGAGAAACCCCTTGGTGAAGGGACACTTGGAGAAGTGGCACTTTGTCTCTTCCCTTAGTATAAATAAGAGGGAGTGCTAAGGGGCTAACCATCATTGTTGCAAACCCCTCACTCACTCTCCCTCTTCAAGTTTTCGAAATCCTAACTCCCTTCTCCCTCTTCAATTTTCGAAATTCAAACTCCTCTTCCTCCTTGAGATTTTCGAAAATCCAAGGGAAGGGTCTCATCCCAAGGGACACTCCCAAGACCTCAATGAAGGTTTGAATCTCTTGCAAGGCAAGAAGAAGTCAAGGACCTCAAAAGCAAGGACAAGCACATCCCCTCCAAACTAAGGGTATACCTTAAGGATATTTAGCGAAAGAAGTAAGTGCCCCTCACCTGTAGCATAATTGCTGTGTATGATTTCCTTCTTCTAGTAGTTGCGAAAATGGGGATTTGCCCTAGGTAAGTTTCGGCCACCCCTTAAGGGAAAGCCTTGGTTACTTTTTGATACATGAGAAGACCCCTTGGAACTTAGGGTATACCTATATGTTGATTTCCGTCAAGTTGTGATAACAAAAATTAGGGTTTGCACCCCCTACAAGTTTAGGCCAAGACATGGAAAAATTAGGGATTCAAGGGTTGAATTACTCTATGATGTATCTTATGTTAGTGTATGACATGATAGTGTAGATAAGGTGTTTGTATAAATGGTTGTGTGAATGTTTGATTTCAAAAAAACCCTAAATCCCCCTACCCTACACTTTTGGCCAACCCTAGAAGAATTAGGGTTTAGGGTGCATAATTAACCTATGATGAAATCCATGTTTAATAATGTTGCATGATATGTATGTGAGGTGTTTGTGTAAATGTTTGTGTGAAGGTTTGATTTCCAAAAATCCTAATCCCCCCTACCCTACACCATTCGGCCAACACCCTAAAGTTAGGGTTTGTAGAGGATAAACTACCCTATGAGATATGCTTATGTTTGGGATGATGATATGTATATGCAAGTGATGTTTAAATGGAATGTTTGATTGGAAAACTTAATTTTTCCCTAGCATGTGATATTCGGCCAAAGCATGGAACATTAGGTTTATGAAGGTTGATTACCCCATGATGTATGCTATGCTTAGTATGATACATGATGTATATATATATGATACTTGTATGGGATGTTTGATGTCAAAAACCTAAGCTACCTCCACCCTTAACTTTCGGCCAAAGGGCCCTATACTTGGGATTGGATTAATAAATACCATGCATGATAATGATCTTGTGTAGGATAGGACATGCTTGTGTGATTCTTGATATGTTGATTGGAATGCATGCTAGCCAAATTACAACTTTCGGCCAAGAGAGAACTCTTGGACCCTAGCCTTGGTTGCTCCCATGAAATGCATGCTTTATACTATGCTAGTTATCAAGATTATGAATGTATACATATGTATAAAAATGAGCCCTATAGGGCATGGACGAAGAAGGCTTAGGGCCTAAAGAATGCTTCCCTAGAAGGTTGGGACTAAGAGCATACTTTATGGAAATGAAGAACATGATAACTATTTTATTTTGTAATGGCTTGTACTATAGACTCTTAAAGCGAGTCAAATGATTATGATACTAGGCTGAAGGACTTTTGAGAAGGCCTAGTAAACCCTAGTGGTTCGGGATTAGCTACCTCGTTCCTATTCAGGGGCGCGCGCAAAACATGAAGTACAAGCCGGGCCCTAATGATTATGCTATGTTCAAGTATTATATTTATATGTTTTCAAAAGAACCTTCCTATGAAGTTAACATGCTTAGATGTTTAAACATGCTTAAATGCTTACCATGCTTGAATGTGATATATTCTCTTACCTTTTCATGATATCCGGTTTTGTGAGTAGGACAGGGTCTTACTAAGCTATTGCTTATCGTTTAGTATTTTCCCTTATGCTACAGATAAAGGACGCTAAGCTATGGAGGCTGCGGGAGAAGGGCAAGTGTGTGTGTGATAGTGCTGGTGGATAAAAAGGATCTTGCTTTTAGTTGCTTCAAGTTTTGAAACTTGTCATGTTAAACCCATGTTATGTTTTCTTTTTATAAACATGCTATGTTTGAAGATGAATAAAAATAATTATGCTTCCGCTACATGAACCTTGCATGCTTAAATGATACATATGCCCATGCATAGATTAGATAGAAAAATATGAATGCATGCGTGTAGTTGTAATGTACGAAAATTAAAGTAGCGCCGCCGAATCCCTAGGGGATTAAGGGCGGGCGTTACACCTTGGTTGAAGGAGGGGTGAGTGTTTCCTTCACTAGAACTCCTCTAGACTTCTTGGCCCTAGTAGAGGGCAAGATCCTTGGATGGGATCTTTCTCCTTCCAATTCCCTAGGGTTAGAACCCTAGGGTGTACTTTTCGAAAATGAAGAAGAAGGAGAGGCTCTAGTTTTCGGTTTTGAAGTGGGGAAGAAGAAGAAGAAAATGAAACTTCTTTCCCCTTCTCTTATTTATACTATTCTCATGAAGGGACATGTCTCTTCACTTCCCTAGCTTTAACTAGCACGTTTCTTATTCCCTCAACATGAAATACTCATTGGTGCATTGGTTAAGACATGGCTAGTGCAACTAGGAGGTTCAAGGTTCAATCCTTGCTTCCTCCTTTCTACATCTTCTTTTTATCACATTTTGCACTAATCCACATCCAAGCCCATTAAGCCAAGCCCATCATGAAATTTCATAATAATAATGTTTCATGAATTCATAATATTTCATATGGGAAAATTTTGGGGTGTTACATTAGTGCCTAGCGTACCTAGGACTTTCCTGTATACTTAATAAGCTTGTTAGATCACAACCAAATCTTAACTTCTGAACCCTTTACCATTATCAAAACAAAGGTTTGACTTTGGTACTTCCGGCACCAACACTACTGAGATCCAACATAGCAACTAAATTTGTGGTGAAAGAGAATTGATGCACTTAAACATGCAATAGATCTAAGAGTTCATATGTACGAGGATTGAGGAAGATTATATTAACGTCCACTCTACTTTTCAATGAGTGTTGTGCGAAAAAGACATTCTAATTTTGAAAAAGCTTAACTGTTATCTTTGGAATCACATTATTGTAAACATCATTTGATATTTGGACTTAAAAAATGTGGTCCTTAAGCCTTAGTACAGATAATTTTCAAAATTTTTTCACAGGTATTTCCACAAACATCTTCACTACAAGTGGAGAAACTATACCAAGTGCCCTTGATGTAGAAGTAGTCAACGACGATGTAGAAGGCATCGGTCCCATGGCACCAATGGGGTAGTAGAGCCTTCTCAAAAGCAGAGAAAATCGGCATCATCCCCAGCACATTTTGGTGACCACTCTATATTCCATCAAACACTATAATAGAGACAATAAGTTCGGACTGAGATCTAAAACAAAAGAGGGGCAAAAAAAAATGTAGTATGGGAAGCCACACACTTGGACACAGTTGAATAGCTTGGTGTCCTTGTTCTCCTATTCAATTGCGTAGAGTGGATGCGAAACCAAAGAGAAGAAGTCTCAAGAACACACAACAAATGGAAGAAAGAGAGAAAGATAGTCTAAATCGAAAAGATGGAGAATGAAAGAAAGAACCTTGACCCAATGCTTAGGAAAGCACGAACCTTGGTATAGAAGAAGAAGAAGATAGACATCACTGTTGGAACCCGGATGGCTAGAGAGGGGGGGTGAATATAGCCAATCACTTGGACTTAACGACTTATAGAATTTCTGCACTCAAATTTATCAGTAGCACAGCGGAAGAAACAATGGAAACAGATAAGTGCAGAAAACAAAAACAGAAAACGAAAGCAAGCAACCACAACTAGCAGGATCGCTAACAAGGAGAGTTTACAAGGTTCTGGGATAACTTGCCCCTACTCCTTGCTGTGCCTTTAAGGTGGGCGATACCTTGATCGTCGGTAGATCAAGCCCCGATTAACACCGGATAGAAAGCAACCTCATTCTCGGTGGAGAAACCTCTCCACAGCGTTTCAATCACAGATATAGGTTTAAGCACAATGAAACACAAGAAAGATCTTACTTAGCACTTAGCAAAGACAGGAACACAGCAGACTTCTCCAAGCTCCACCCAGCGACGATCTCACGCAAGAATCCCTTTCTCCGTGTCTTCTCGCTGTTGGACTTCAAGCCTCTTGTTCCTTCCTCCAAGTGCTCAAGCAAGGAGTGGTTGCTTCTCAGATCTCAACGGCTTGCTCAGGAATGATGGAACAGCAAGATCACAAGCACGCAGCAAGCCACAAGAACTTCACAGCAATACTGATTTGCAGAGTTGTTGAAGACTTCTCACAACCAGCGCTTAAGTCTTCTCCACACAGCTCTAGGTCACCATCCCACAGCAGCCTCCAGCTGCTCTTCTACAACCACCAGCCACCATTAAGCCCTTCTGGACCTCCTGAGCATCCCTCAGACCAGCCCCAGATAGCAGCTCCAGCCAGCGCTAGCGCCCGTTGCAACCTAGGATGGAAAACAGACAAACCTGCTCCAAAGAAAGACCACCATTGACTCTCCTTGAGTGTTTGAATCCTTCCCTGTCACCTGCAACTTAATTAGTGGGTTAGATCAACATATCAAGCAAGAAATCAAAGATCAGAGATCAGCCGCAGTGTATCTGATATGCTCAGACGCGATCAGAGCGTCTTACAGTGTAATTTGAATTAAAGTGATCGGTCACCGGACCGATCCAGGACTCGTGGGTCGGTCACCTGACCGATCCACCGCTTCGCTTGGACTCCCAGCTCTCGCGGCAACACAAGCCTGATCGGTCACCGGACCGATTAGAGTGAAGCCTGATCGGTCACCAGACCGATCAGAGTGATGCCTGATCGGTCACTCAGACCGATCAGGTCTGATGAACAGTAATCTCGGAAATCAGATCCTAAGTCTCTGATCGATCACCGGACCGTTCAGGAGCTGATCCGCGGGGGAACTCAACTCACTGTTCACTCCATGATCGGTCACCGGACTGATCAGGAGCCAAGCAGCAAGGCAACAGCCTGCTCCCTGATCGGTCACCAGACCGATCAGACATCTCTGGATCGGTCACCAGACCGATCCACTAAGGAGCAGCGTGCCAACCTCCCTGATCGGTCACCAGACTGATCCAGGGACGCAGACCTAGCCTTCCAAGCTAGGATTTTTCCATCTAACCCTCCAAGTTGGGACTTTTCACCTAACCCTCCAAGTTAGGACTTTTCACCTAGCCCTCCAAGCTAGGACTTTTCACCTAGCTCTCCAAGCTAGGACTTTTCACCCAACCCTTCTGAGTTCGACCTTTTCCACACCTAGCCCTCCAAGCTAGGATTTTTCACCTAACCCTCTAGTTGGACTTTTTACCTAACCCTCCAAGTTAGGACTTTTCACCTAGCCCTCCAGCTAGGACATTTCACCTAGCCCTCCAAGCTAGGACTTTTCACCCAACCTTCCGAATTAGGACTTTTCACCACCTGGCTTCACTCACCAGGACCCGGCTTCACTCACCGGGATTTCCAACACCTAACCCTCCTGGTTAGGACTTCAATCATCCCATGCCTAATCCCCGATCAGGTCTTAATCATAATCAGAATCAACCTAAACTAAAATCGGTGTCAACACCAAAACAACAATCATGGCCAGACTGTATCAACAATCTCCCCCTTTTTGTTGTTTGACAACCCGATTTTAAGTTTAGGGATTCTCAATCAATTTCCTTAACTTTCAGAATCATAGGGAAATCAAGATCCTCCCCATACAATATAATCATCCTAAACTTAACCAACCAACACTCTCCCCCTTTGTCGAACACCGAAAAGGGTCTAGAGGGGCTGTTAAGTTTAATCATACTCCCCCTCTACCCTAGGGGTATTCCAAAACAAAAAAGATTTGATTGATTTTTGATAAACATATGAACACATATGACAAAAATAGAGCATGATAAATCAAGCATATGTATCATATGAACAAGGCATCATAAGCATGAATGAGGCATATAACCAAGTAGTAATCATGGGAACACATATAAGCCAACATCCTGACCATGATAAGAAATACATGCAAAAGAACACCATTTAAGCTACTAAAGAGCAAAACATGGCAAGAGATACTTTAAAAACAGTCATAGTAGTAATACATAAAATATCCAGACAGATAATTAGATGCAACTCAGTGCATCAAAACCAAATAGATGCATACCAATGCATCAAAGTCAAAGCAAGTATGGCACAAGGCCATAAAAATCAAGTCACAGGGCATACAACCCAATAGTCATACAAGCTAAGCAAACAAATAGGCAAATTCCAACCCGTAGCAGAGGACATCCAGACTCAACTATCAGCGGGGGGGGGGTCGTCATCCTGCATAGAATCATCCATTGTGATGTCGGCAGGAACAGAGGACCCTGGTGCGGTACTGGCAGAGGGCGCAACTCCAGGGAATGTGTGCTGGCGCCACTCATCGTACCATGTCTGCTGTAAAGTGCAAACTCCAGAAACGTCGGTCTCGATCGAGGTCAGTCTGCTATCGATGGATCGGAACTGTGACCGGACCTCCTCGCGATAAATCTCGCGCAACTGAAAGTCATGCTGGAAGGTCTGCTCCAGCTCTGAAATCTGCCAGCGCAGATCTGGCTCGGGCTCATCATCGTAATCAGCAGCAGCATCGGCTGGTGCCTGAACCTGTGGACCTCCCCTCGGTAGCTCACCAAGAACCCTAGCATCCTTCCAAACCAACGCTCGATCGTGCGCCCGAACAATGATGTCAAACTTGGCAAATGCCCGTCGGCCAAGTCTGCAGTCTTGTTTCACCATGGGCATGGTCCTGCCCTTGGTGACATCAACACCTACTGACATAAGTCAATCGGTGATGACATGACCAAATGGCATGTAGACCGTGTGACGACTCGGCTCACGATAGGATAAGATGGACTGAAAGATGCTCTCCATGATATCGAAGTTCAAACGGCAGTGCATGCCGTAGAGCATCAGGCAGTGATAGGGTCAGATCTCAGTTAGGGGCTTGGAAGTGATTGGTAGGATACAATTTGTGATAATCTTGAATAAGATGTAACTAGTGGGAGAGAGACGAAGTGCTGCATAGGTAGGAAAATCAGGGCCCAACTCATCGAGACCAGCTGGGCGGTGATGGCCGAAGAAATACTGATGGAAACCATCGGGAGTAACATCCGCAAAAGGTGCCAGTAAAGGATCAGGAAGCTCAAGGTAGATCGAATACAGGTTTGGTGATCGTCGACCACCCAGATACTCTGCTAAAATCTCGTAAGAGAAATCAAGGTTCCTCTTGGCGACTCAAGTGGTGAACTCAAAGTCCCCCTGAGGACTCTGCTGAAGATTGTTGTAAAATTCAGAGACGAGTCATAATTGATAGTTCTTTCCAGAGAGAGGATGAAACCAAGATTATAAAAAGTGACAATCTCCATGATCGAGGGACAGTACTCAGTCAGGAAAGAGACATCTATCGATCGGCAGGGTAACATTTTAAAAGTCCTTGATTGGAAAGCCTGCTCACAGGCGACATTTGGGAAGTGAGAGCTCGAGGAAGGCTGAGGCCTTCTGGATGGCGCAGGTGAGGAAGGGGTTTTCCCCTTCGCGCTGCCCTCTACGGCTTCTTTTCCCTTAGATGATTTTCTAGAGATTTGAATTGGTCATGGCAGTGGGTTTGATCAAGAGAAGTGAATCGAATCACAAGAAAAAGATTCGATCAAATTGATCAAGACAAAGTAAGACCCAATCAGTGAACATAATCATGACACAATCAAGATAAGAATTTAACCCAACAAGCAACCAAGATTTATCATAGAGTGATAATCATAGGGTAAGACATTTGATCAAAGGTAAGACATGGCAAGATAGGTCACGGCCAAAATAGGAGGTCACGGCACAACAAGCAACACATGGTTAGGCTCAAAAACATAATCTATGAACTGAGTCGAAAAGAAAACTAACCAAGGAGAACTTACTTAGGTGCCATGGAAGAAGTTCTTGAAGGTTGAGAGTAAACTCCTCTCTAAACCTTGTGCAAGAGAGGATCGCAAGCTAGCAGTTGCTAACACCACCAATAGCAAGGACAAGAGCTCTTGCGTAGAAGGAGATGACCCACGCTCGCAGAGAAAATCGCACAGCAAGGAAGGAAGAGATCGCACGTGCAAGTGAGGAGGAAGAAGGTTTGGCGCTGAGGGGTTTTGGTCGGTTAGGGCTTAGGAGTAGAAAAGAATCGTGATTAAAACGGTTGGTAGATCGGTCCACCAACCACACTTTAATGCAGTTGAACGGATCACCGTTCGATTGGGAAACGCCCAGACCGATCAGGCGCCAGCCTGATCGGACTGGCTTGGTCCTGATCGGTCGGGAGACCGATCAGGCAGACTCCTGATCGATCGGCTGATCGATCAGGATGCGAACAGTAGGGTCAGATGATTTTCGAGAAGCCCTCCTAATCGGTCTCTGGACCGATCACCACTTGGTGCCTGATCGGTCCGGGGACCGATCCAGACTAGCACAGAATGTTTGATCAGGATCTTGTTAAGTCTCTGTTGACCCCTCTAATCGGTCTGTGGACCGATCAACGCAGGAGGAAGCCAGATCGGTCTGGGGACCGATCAACCCTATGCCTGATCGGTCCAGTGACCGATCAGGGTTCCTCATATTCTCAGATACGATCTGAAACTTTCAGTTTCAGATTCTCACACGATTTTTTGAAGAAACCTGGTGAAAGATATCGAATTTGGAAGTGATTCCTTGACTAAAATTGATCCCTAAACAAGAATCAAAGGTCCTTATAGGTTCAACAATCACTTTGCTCCACCCAAGTGGAGTCAAACTCAATCAACAATCATTCAAACAAGTTTTAACCAAGATTGTGCCAAATTCAAGTTTCCAATCAAGTTTCCTTGATTGAAATGTCCAAGTATGATCATGGTGTAAAATACGGGTAAAACAAAATTTAATAGTAAATAAATATATAGAATAAATAATATATGTAGGGATATATATAGGAATATATATAAATTTATATAAAATCACCATAAATAGGAGTTTAAAATTGGAAATAATTAGAGGAAAATTTTGGAAGAATTTTCTGGAATTTTTAGAAATAAGTGCGGATTTAATTAGACGCGAGATGAGTTGAGATGAGTTGGCTTAAGATTATTTAAGGAAATGTTTGATTTTTAGAATATATATATATATATATGTATTTATTTATTTAAGGAAAAGTTAAATATATCACCTTATAAATTTCCTTTCCCTCGCCCGAACCTCTCTTCCCCGTGCCCTAGCGTCGATGCCGCGGACCTCTTCTCTGCCGGTCGCCGCATGTCCTCGCCGGAGTTGAGCTAGCCCGTAGCCGGCGATCCTCTTCTCCAGCACAATCCCTCCTTCTACTTCGCACCATCGACACCTTCCCTCCGGCGACACCCCTTTCCTCTCTTCATCTTCGCCAACGCCGAGCCACCCTCCTCCCTCTCTCGTGCTCTTCTCTCTCGGGATTACATCGACTCCGCTGATCGACGTGCCGTCTCGACTCCCAACCCGTTGTTGAGCATTGTCAGCCCTCTGGCCGAGAAGAAGCTGCTGGTCTCCTACCTTGATGCCGTCCTTTTTCCCTCTTTGCGCGATCATGCCGACGATGGAAACGCCGATGCCGCACAACCCTCTTGAATCGCTCGATGTCGCAATGCATCCTCGCGTGAGCAAGCCATAGTCGGAGTTGGGGAAGCCTTTTGGGTGGACAGCGAGCTAACTTTGGTAGTTAGTCGAGGTTTGTCGTTGTGGTCGACCGTTTAGGTCAGTTCGTGTGTTCCTTGCCTTGCCTTCTTTCTCAATCGTCGCAGCCCAAGCACAATCGCCGATCGATGATGTTTTAATCGATCCATGTTTTGCAGCTCAACATCCGATCAGCTGCTGTTGTCGGCCTCCACTTCCTGCTGTGGTCCACTATCGAAGAAGGAGAAGCTGGCTAAAGGGTAACAATTTCCCTCCCTAAGTTTGTTCATGCAAAGGTGGAGAATGCTAATGAACTTGGTTAATTGGTTCTTAGTCTTTTTGTTAGCTTTGCTGAGGGTTAGAGTACTATTGGAATTGGATTAGGTATACGGATATTTTGGTATTGATATTGATGATATCTTGTGGATTGATTTAGTATGTTTTCATAATAAATTGCTATTAGTTGATTAAGTAAGGATTGAGGATGCGTTGTTAACTCATGAGAGGGTTATTTAATTAAGGGATAATATATTCAAATCCAATTTAATCATTTGGAGGGATTGGATTAGGGTTATTGATGGGTTGGATTAAATCTATCCAAGGAATTGGGATTAATTAGTATCATCCATTAATTGGGATTAGTTAATGATCGAAGCGATAAAGAGTTCGTCCTAGTGGGTTCTAGGATTTATTTTAGGTACTCGTTGAATATTATAATTAGCTAAATCATATATATTGGTACAGGACATTGACTGATGACTGCGGATACTTGGACGAGAGTTCTCTGCATTTACGGGCATATATTTTGGAGGCGAGTACTTCTCCCTTGATTCTTGTAGTTTCGTTTACCTTAAATGCATGGTCGTTTTACTTCCTGAGTAGGTTGCTTTATCTTAAATCTATTTGCCTTGTTTTCCTGCTTGATACTTATTCGTGCTTGACCTTTGAGTGATAATTCCAAATTGTTCAGTTATACAGTCTCATCACTTGACTTCTGATCTAAGAGTACCGCGTGTACTATAGAATAATCATTTGACCTATCTAGGGTTTGATTGACATTAGATAATCCCACCCAGTAGATTAGTGCATGTTTATTTACTTTGGTGCTGATTGTGCTTTTCGTATGTTTCCTTATTTTGGTGTAATTGGTGTTTTCTGTTTTCGCATGGTTTTGAATTTAATTGAGAAGGTGGATATTAGTGTCATGCATCATAGCATTCAGGCTGACGACCGCGGGCTCCTTGGTGTTTGAGACGGGTCGTCGGGTATATTTTCCTGTTGTGCCACGCTTAGTCGGAGTTGTGTGCAAACAATTGATACTCCACAGGTGTTAGGAGTCCCCACAGGTGCTTCGGGATTTTTCATATTAGGGCCACGGTTGTCGTGGTGTATTTGCATAGCCACATGTGCTTGGCGCTTGTATCTTGTCCACTCAACCTAATGGTGGTTGGTGTGTGTACAGTGCAAGTGATGCTATCATATACATATTGTGCATTTGCTTGTGTTTGTTGCATTTGTTTGAGCTACGATTGTTGCATTTGATTGACATGCATATACGGTTATGATTTGCATTTTATATGATCTGGATATGTTCAGCAGTATTAGGTGTTTATGGAGGTGTTAGAGGGGATTTCTGATTTTGCCCCTACTTGTTACATGGTTTTCAGGTATGTTTTATTTGTATGGACACATTTTATTTATGTTCCTTATTCCGGAGACTGTATACCCTTTTGGCTATCGTTATGCTTGTTTTACCCTTTTATATATCATGCATTTATCTGTTCTTATACCCGCAGAGTTCCATCCGGAACTCACCACCCCTTGTTCTTCTTTTTATTTCAGGTAGTTGATAGATGTGTCTCGTGCCGCCAGGAGAGGATCCAGCTGCTAGTCTCTCAGTTTGAGTATTATATTTATTGTTTTTCGTACACATGTAGTCATTTTATAGTATTAGTGTCGTTTTTGGTTTTATTATCATTTTGGATGATATTTAGCTTTTCGTTAGACATGTATTTATTTATTTCCGCTGGATTTCGGTTTGTTGCGCATAGTTATAGAGATTTATGTATTATGTTTATCATATGTCAGTTATCTTATTTAATTGCGTGGTTGTGGATGTGTGAATGCCAGCTGTGTGGCTGAGATATATATGTGTGAAGTGATGTATGTATGAGTTTCATATTGTCCGCCGTACAGAGGAGGTGCTGCCCGATTTTCGAGCGAGCCCGGACCTCTGGGGGCGTGACACATGGAGCCAAATACACATGTGTTATGCATTGGTTTCCCCATACTTGGTCACCGAAGTGATTTTTATCTCGTCAACTTAATTTCTCAAGGGATGCATTGACATTTTGAGAAATTTAGTTGATCCTAGCATCTCGCCACATTTCTAGCAAACAAAAACGTTTTGGTACACCTTATAGTTTGTGTGAGATGTCCCCAAAGTTATCTAATTGTTTCCCAACAATTTGAAATAATCATGAAGGGTTTTGAATGCATTATGGAAACTATGAAGTGCGACACATTCCCAACTCCCTTCTTAAGAAACTAAACTTATTTTCGGGGAGTGGTTTAGTGAAAATGTCTGCTAGGTTTGACTTGGACTCTACATGTGAGAGTACAATATCTCCCCTAGCAACATGATCCCTAATGAAGTGGTGACGCACTTCAATATGATTGGTCCTAGAATGATGGACTGGATTCTTGGTTAGGTTAATTGTGCTAATGTTGTCACACAACACTTGCACACTCTTGTAACTTAATCCATAGTCCTCCAAAGTGTGAATCATCCACAACAATTGTGATACGCTCTCTCCCATGGCGATATATTCTGCCTCGGTCGTGGAGAGAACAACACAATGTTGCTTCCGACTTGACCAACTAACTAAAGATGATCCTAAAAATTGGCAGCCCCCACTTGTACTTTTCCGATCCAACTTACATCCAGCGTAGTCGGAATCGGTATAGCCAATTAAATCAAAAGATTCGGTACGGGGGTACCAAAGACCAACTCCTATTGTGCCTTTAAGGTATCTCAAAATTCTCTTGACAGCAATTAAGTGAGATTCCTTGGCATAGACTTGATACCTAGCGCACATACCCACAGCGAAAAGAATATCAGGTCGACTAGCTGTGAGGTATAGCAGACTACCTATCATGCTCCGATATTTAGTCAAATCAACGAGTTTACCACTCTCATCATTGTCTAATCTTGTGTTTGTAGTCATGGGAGTGGTTACCTCCTTTGAATCACTCATATTGAATTTACGGAGCATTTCATGTGTATATTTCGATTGGTGCACACGAATACTGTAACACCCCAAAATTTCACCATGAATAATATTGTGAATTCATTATGAAATATTATGTGAATGATATTGTGAATTCATTATGAAAAATTATGTGAATAATATTTTGGATTCATGGAAAATTATTATAAAAATATTATGTAAATAATGTTATGAAATATCATGAAATTCATGAAATATTATGGAATTAATGAAATATTACCATGAAATATTATGGATTCATGAATATGAAATATTAAAAATATTATGAAATAATATTTATGGAATATTATAAAATAATATGAATTCATGAAATATTATTAATATTATGAAATAATATGAATTCATGAAATATTATTAATATTATGAAATAATATGAATTCATGAAATATTATTAATATTATAAAATTTCATGATGGGCTTGGCTTAATAGGCTTTGATATGGATTAGTGCAAAATGTGATAAAAAGGAGGAAGCAAGGATTGAACCTTGAACCTTCTAGTTGCACTCTCCATGTCTTAACCACTACACCAAGCATTGTTTCTTGTTAAGAGAATAAGAAACATGCTTGTTAAGCGTGTAATAGTGAAGAGACATGTCTTTTCATGAGAAAAGTATAAATAAGAGAGGGAAGAGGTGTGAGTAACTTCCTCTTCTTCTTCCTTTCTCTTCCCCACCGAAATTCCTTCTTCTCCTCACCTCTTTTCCATTTTTCGAAAAGTGCTTCCTAGGGTTCTAACCCTAGGGGATTGGAAGGAAGAAGACTCCCTAAAGGATTTTGCCCTCTATTAGGGCCAAGGAGTCTAGAGAAGAAAAAGTAAGAGGAACCTTCACCTCTCCTTCAACCAAGGGTACCCTAAAGATCTAGGGAAGGTAAAATTTAAGCGAAAGGATGTAAGTATCCCCTCGCCTGCAGTGTAATTGTTATTGAATGTTTCTTTGTGTTCTTGTTTTCGAAAATGGGAGCCCTCCCTTTGTAAACTTTCGGCCAACACCCATTCCTAGGCCTTGGTTACTTCTTGTTGTATGAGGAGACCCCTAGGAACTTAGGGTATGGATGTATGTTGCTTCCCATCATGTTGTGATAAGAAAAAAAAATAGGATTAGGCCTCCTACAAGTTTCGGCCAAGAGGGAATAGGCTAGGGCTTTTGGGTTGCTTGCTATCCTATGATGTACCCATGATTAGTAGTGTAGGTAAAGTGCTTGTGTAAATGTTTGTGTGAATATTTGAAGTCAAAAAACCTAGCCTACCATACCCTACAATGTTTCGGCCAACCCTAGGTGGATTAGGGTTTAAGGTTGTATGATTTTCCCTATGATATATCCATGCTAAATAGTATAGGCAAGGTGTTTGTGTAAATGCTTGTGTGGATATTTGAAGTCAAAAACCTAGCCTAGCCATCCTACAAGTTTCGGCCAACAATAGTTTAGGGTTAGGGTTGCTTGATTTTATTCCCATGATGCATGCTATATATGATATGTGATGATTGTATGGGATGTACCCTATGAGATATGCTTAGGATTGCTATGATGATATGTATGTACAAGTGGTGTTTAAATGGAATATTGATTTGGAAACTAAATGTCCCTAGCATGTGATATTCGGCCAAGCATGAAATATTAGGTTTATAAAGGTTAAATTATCCCATGTGATATGATTATGTTAGTGAGATGATATGTGAATGCATGTGATGAACAAATGGAATGCTTGATTGGAAGAACTTGGACTTCCCTAGTGATGACTTTCGGCCAACCCTAGATTAGGGTTAGGGTTGCTTGATTTTCTCCCATGGTGCATGCTATAGTATGATATATGATATATACTATCCTAGGATGTGTCCATGTCTAGTAGTGTAGACAAGGTGTTTGAATAAATGCTTGTGTGAAGGTTTAATTTCAAAACCCTAGTTTCCCTACCCTACACCATTCGGCCAAGGCATGAAACCTTAGGGTTTGTGAAGGTTAAATTATTTTATGTGATATGCTTATGTAAAATGATATGAGATGTATATGCATGTGATATTCAAAGGAAATGTTTGATTGGATTCCTTAGCATGTAACATTTGGCCAAGGCATGAAACATGAGGTTGTGAAGGACAACTTACCCTATGAGATTATGATTGTGTTTAGTAAGATCATATGCCTATATATGTGATGATTGTATGAGATGTACCCTAGGAGATATGCTTATGTTTGAGATGATGATATGTATATGCAAATGATGTTTAAATGGAGTGTTGGATTAGGAAAAAAAAATGGAACTCTCCCTAGCCTTGAGTTTCGGCCAAGACCCTAGTTTTAGGGTTAGGAACCATTTGATTTACCCATGAAGCATGTTACCACTTCCTATGATATGAATATGGTTTATGTGATCAACCTTGTCATATATAAGATATGTTTAAGGGGTTGAATTATGATCTATGTATGAGCATGCATTATAGCCTTATGAAATGCATGCTTTATACTAGGCTAGTTATCATGATTATGGAGATCTATGTATGAGCATGCATTATAGCCCATGGGGCACCCTTATGAAATGCATGCTTTATACTAGGCTAGTTATCATGATTATGGATGCATTCATATGCATAAGAATAAGCCTTGTAGGGCATGAACGAAGAAGGCTTAGGGCCTAAAGAATGCTTCCCTAGAAGGTTGGGATTAAGAGCATACTTTATGAAAATAAAGAACATGATAATTATATTATTTTGTAATGGCTTGTACTATAGACTCTTAAAGCGAGTCAAATGATTATGATACTAGGCTGAAGGACTTTTGAGAAGGCCTAGTAAACCCTAGTGGTTCGGGATTAGCTACCTCGTTCCTATTTAGGGGTGCGCGCAAAACATGAAGTACAAGCCGGGCCCTAATGATTATGCTATATTCAAGTATTATGTTATATGTTTTCAAAGAAACCTTCCTATGAAGTTAATATGCTTAGATGTTTAACATGCTTAAACACTTACCATGCTTGAATGTGATTTATTCTCTTATCTTTCTATGATATGGATTTTGCGAGTAGGACAGGATCTTACTAAGCATTTGTGCTTACTAGTTTATATGTTGTCTTATGCTGCAGATTAGGGTAAGAGACACTTAAACTAAAGGAAGAGGCAGGAGGGCTGAAGATGTGTGGGGTGGTGGCTCGGGAAATAAAGATCTTCATATCTACAATATTATGCTTATGTTAACATTTCTTTAGTAATGAATGTTACACTTGGATTACTCATATACTTGACTATATTATGAGTTGAACCTATCATGTTATAGGTTGGTTTTGAACAAGCATGCTTAGTACTTTGTTATTAGTACTTTAAGAAAAAAAAATTTATACGAATGATAGTACGTGACCCCGCCCCGAGAGTAGATATAAGGGCGGGCGTTACAAGTTGGTATCAGAGCAGTTTTCCCCTCCACCACACACACATCAAGCTTCATCCTGCCGCTTCCAAGTAAGAAATCCTAACCTCGCTTTATTTTATTGCATGTACAGTAATGACATGTATAGTGATGATTTATGCTTGCATAACAAGAAAAAGTAGCATTAATTCTCATATAGCTTATTTATCACCTGTATGATAGATATGGTTAGAGGACGTAGCAATCGGGGTAATGAGACAGCACCCCCACCTAATAAGTATCCGGAATTATTTTAAAGTTCGGGACGAACTTTTTATAAGGTGCGTAGGATTATAACACCCCAATTTTACGATTTGAGTACCTAGGAATTGTTTAAAGTTCGGGACGACTTTTTATAAGATGTGTAGGATTGTAACACCTCAAAATTTCACCATGAATAATATTGTGAATTCATTATGAAATATTATGTGAATGATATTGTGAATTCATTATGAAAAATTATGTGAATAATATTTTGGATTCATGGAAAATTATTATAAAAATATTATGTAAATAATGTTATGAAATATCACGAAATTCATGAAATATTATGGAATTAATGAAATATTATCATGAAATATTATGGATTCATGAATATGAAATATTAAAAATATTATGAAATAATATTTATGGAATATTATAAAATAATATGAATTCATGAAATATTATTAATATTATGAAATAATATGAATTCATGAAATATTATTAATATTATAAAATTTCATGATGGGCTTGGCTTAATAGGCTTTGATATGGATTAGTGCAAAATGTGATAAAAAGGAGGAAGCAAGGATTGAACCTTGAACCTTCTAGTTGCACTCTCCATGTCTTAACCACTACACCAAGCATTGTTTCTTGTTGAGAGAATAAGAAACATGCTTGTTAAGCGTGTAATAGTGAAGAGACATGTCTTTTCATGAGAAAAGTATAAATAAGAGAGGGAAGAGGTGTGAGTAACTTCCTCTTCTTCTTCCTTTCTCTTCCCCACCGAAATTCCTTCTTCTCCTCACCTCTTTTCCATTTTTCGAAAAGTGCTTCCTAGGGTTCTAACCCTAGGGGATTGGAAGGAAGAAGACTCCCTAAAGGATTTTGCCCTCTATTAGGGCCAAGGAGTCTAGAGAAGAAAAAGTAAGAGGAACCTTCACCTCTCCTTCAACCAAGGGTACCCTAAAGATCTAGGGAAGGTGAAATTCAAGCGAAAGGATGTAAGTATCCCCTCGCCTGCAGTGTAATTGTTATTGAATGTTTCTTTGTGTTCTTGTTTTCGAAAATGGGAGCCCTCCCTTTGTAAACTTTCGGCCAACACTCATTCCTAGGCCTTGGTTACTTCTTGTTGCATGAGGAGACCCCTAGGAACTTAGGGTATGGATGTATGTTGCTTCCCATCATGTTGTGATAAGAAAAAAAAATAGGATTAGGCCTCCTACAAGTTTCGGCCAAGAGGGAATAGGCTAGGGCTTTTGTGTTGCTTGCTATCCTATGATGTACCCATGATTAGTAGTGTAGGTAAAGTGCTTGTGTAAATGTTTGTGTGAATATTTGAAGTAAAAAAACCTTGCCTACCCTACCCTACAATGTTTCGGCCAACCCTAGGTGGATTAGGGTTTAAGGTTGTATGATTTTCCCTATGATATATCCATGCTAAATAGTATAGGCAAGGTGTTTGTGTAAATGCTTGTGTGGATATTTGAAGTCAAAAACCTAGCCTAGCCATCCTACAAGTTTCGGCCAACAATAGTTTAGGGTTAGGGTTGCTTGATTTTATTCCCATGATGCATGCTATATATGATATGTGATGATTGTATGGGATGTACCCTATGAGATATGCTTAGGATTGCTATGATGATATGTATGTACAAGTGGTGTTTAAATGGAATATTGATTTGGAAACTAAATGTCCCTAGCATGTGATATTCGGCCAAGCATGAAATATTAGGTTTATAAAGGTTAAATTATCCCATGTGATATGATTATGTTAGTGAGATGATATGTGAATGCATGTGATGAACAAATGGAATGCTTGATTGGAAGAACTTGGACTTCCCTAGTGATGACTTTCGGCCAACCCTAGATTAAGGTTAGGGTTGCTTGATTTTCTCCCATGGTGCATGCTATAGTATGATATATGATATATACTATCCTAGGATGGGTCCATGTCTAGTAGTGTAGACAAGGTGTTGAATAAATGCTTGTGTGAAGGTTTAATTTCAAAACCCTAGTTTCCCTACCCTACACCATTCGGCCAAGGCATGAAACCTTAGGGTTTGTGAAGGTTAAATTATTTTATGTGATATGCTTATGTAAAATGATATGAGATGTATATGCATGTGATATTCAAAGGAAATGTTTGATTGGATTCCTTAGCATGTAACATTTGGCCAAGGCATGAAACATGAGGTTGTGAAGGACAACTTACCCTATGAGATTATGATTGTGTTTAGTAAGATCATATGCCTATATATGTGATGATTGTATGAGATGTACCCTAGGAGATATGCTTATGTTTGAGATGATGATATGTATATGCAAATGATGTTTAAATGGAGTGTTGGATTAGGACAAAAAAATGGAACTCTCCCTAGCCTTGAGTTTCGGCCAAGACCCTAGTTTTAGGGTTAGGAACCATTTGATTTACCCATGAAGCATGCTACCACTTCCTATGATATGAATATGGTTTATGTGATCAACCTTGTCATATATAAGATATGTTTAAGGGGTTGAATTATGATCTATGTATGAGCATGCATTATAGCCTTATGAAATGCATGCTTTATACTAGGCTAGTTATCATGATTATGGAGATCTATGTATGAGCATGCATTATAGCCCATGGGGCACCCTTATGAAATGCATGCTTTATACTAGGCTAGTTATCATGATTATGGATGCATTCATATGCATAAGAATAAGCCTTGTAGGGCATGAACGAAGAAGGCTTAGGGCCTAAAGAATGCTTCCCTAGAAGGTTGGGATTAAGAGCATACTTTATGAAAATAAAGAACATGATAATTATATTATTTTGTAATGGCTTGTACTATAGACTCTTAAAGCGAGTCAAATGATTATGATACTAGGCTGAAGGACTTTTGAGAAGGCCTAGTAAACCCTAGTGGTTCGGGATTAGCTACCTCGTTCCTATTTAGGGGTGCGCGCAAAACATGAAGTACAAGCCAGGCCCTAATGATTATGCTATATTCAAGTATTATGTTATATGTTTTCAAAGAAACCTTCCTATGAAGTTAATATGCTTAGATGTTTAACATGCTTAAACACTTACCATGCTTGAATGTGATTTATTCTCTTATCTTTCTATGATATGGATTTTGCGAGTAGGACAGGATCTTACTAAGCATTTGTGCTTACTAGTTTATATGTTGTCTTATGCTGCAGATTAGGGTAAGAGACACTTAAACTAAAGGAAGAGGCAGGAGGGCTGAAGATGTGTGGGGTGGTGGCTCGGGAAATAAAGATCTTCATATCTACAATATTATGCTTATGTTAACATTTCTTTAGTAATGAATGTTACACTTGGATTACTCATATACTTGACTATATTATGAGTTGAACCTATCATGTTATAGGTTGGTTTTGAACAAGCATGCTTAGTACTTTGTTATTAGTACTTTAAGAAAAAAAAAATTTTATACGAATGATAGTACGTGACCCCGCCCCGAGAGTAGATATAAGGGCGGGCGTTACAAGTTGGTATCAGAGCAGTTTTCCCCTCCACCACACACACATCAAGCTTCATCCTGCCGCTTCCAAGTAAGAAATCCTAACCTCGCTTTATTTTATTGCATGTACAGTAATGACATGTATAGTGATGATTTATGCTTGCATAACAAGAAAAAGTAGCATTAATTCTCATATAGCTTATTTATCACCTGTATGATAGATATGGTTAGAGGACGTAGCAATCGGGGTAATGAGACAGCACCCCCACCTAATAAGTATCCGGAATTATTTTAAAGTTCGGGACGAACTTTTTATAAGGTGCGTAGGATTGTAACACCCCAATTTTACGATTTGAGTACCTAGGAATTGTTTAAAGTTCGGGATGACTTTTTATAAGATGTGTAGGATTGTAACACCCCAAAATTTCACCATGAATAATATAGTGAATTCATTATGAAATATTATGTGAATGATATTGTGAATTCATTATGAAAAATTATGTGAATAATATTTTGGATTCATGGAAAATTATTATAAAAATATTATGTAAATAATGTTATGAAATATCACGAAATTCATGAAATATTATGGAATTAATGAAATATTATCATGAAATATTATGGATTCATGAATATGAAATATTAAAAATATTATGAAATAATATTTCTGGAATATTATAAAATAATATGAATTCATGAAATATTATTAATATTATGAAATAATATGAATTCATGAAATATTATTAATATTATGAAATAATATGAATTCATGAAATATTATTAATATTATAAAATTTCATGATGGGCTTGGCTTAATAGGCTTTGATATGGATTAGTGCAAAATGTGATAAAAAGGAGGAAGCAAAGATTGAACCTTGAACCTTCTAGTTGCACTCTCCATGTGTTAACCACTACACAAAGCATTGTTTCTTGTTGAGAGAATAAGAAACATGCTTGTTAAGCGTGTAATAGTGAAGAGTCATGTCTTTTCATGAGAAAAGTATAAATAAGAGAGGGAAGAGGTGTGAGTAACTTCCTCTTCTTCTTCCTTTCTCTTCCCCACCGAAATTCCTTCTTCTCCTCACCTCTTTTCCATTTTTCGAAAAGTGCTTCCTAGGGTTCTATCCCTAGGGGATTGGAAGGAAGAAGACTCCCTAAAGGATTTTGCCCTCTATTAGGGCCAAGGAGTCTAGAGAAGAAAAAGTAAGAGGAACCTTCACCTCTCCTTCAACCAAGGGTACCCTAAAGATCTGGGGAAGGTGAAATTCATGCGAAAGGATGTAAGTATCCCCTCGCCTGCAGTGTAATTGTTATTGAATGTTTCTTTGTGTTCTTGTTTTCGAAAATGGGAGCCCTCCCTTTGTAAACTTTCGGCCAACACCCATTCCTAGGCCTTGGTTACTTCTTGTTGCATGAGGAGACCCCTAGGAACTTAGGGTATGGATGTATGTTGCTTCCCATCATGTTGTGATAAGAAAAAAAAATAGGATTAGGCCTCCTACAAGTTTCGGCCAAGAGGGAATAGGCTAGGGCTTTTGGGTTGCTTGCTATCCTATGATGTACCCATGATTAGTAGTGTAGGTAAAGTGCTTGTGTAAATGTTTGTGTGAATATTTGAAGTCAAAAAACCTAGCCTACCCTACCCTACAATGTTTCGGCCAACCCTAGGTGGATTAGGGTTTAAGATTGTATGATTTTCCCTATGATATATCCATGCTAAATAGTATAGGCAAGGTGTTTGTGTAAATGCTTGTGTGGATATTTGAAGTCAAAAACCTAGCCTAGCCATCCTACAAGTTTCGGCCAACAATAGTTTAGGGTTAGGGTTGCTTGATTTTATTCCCATGATGCATGCTATATATGATATGTGATGATTGTATGGGATGTACCCTATGAGATATGCTTAGGATTGCTATGATGATATGTATGTACAAGTGGTGTTTAAATGGAATATTGATTTGGAAACTAAATGTCCCTAGCATGTGATATTCGGCCAAGCATGAAATATTAGGTTTATAATGGTTAAATTATCCCATGTGATATGATTATGTTAGTGAGATGATATGTGAATGCATGTGATGAACAAATGGAATGCTTGATTGGATGAACTTGGACTTCCCTAGTGATGACTTTCGGCCAACCCTAGATTAGGGTTAGGGTTGCTTGATTTTCTCCCATGGTGCATGCTATAGTATGATATATGATATATACTATCCTAGGATGTGTCCATGTCTAGTAGTGTAGACAAGGTGTTTGAATAAATTCTTGTGTGAAGGTTTAATTTCAAAACCCTAGTTTCCCTACCCTACACCATTCGGCCAAGGCATGAAACCTTAGGGTTTGTGAAGGTTAAATTATTTTATGTGATATGCTTATGTAAAATGATATGAGATGTATATGCATGTGATATTCAAAGGAAATGTTTGATTGGATTCCTTAGCATGTAACATTTGGCCAAGGCATGAAACATGAGGTTGTGAAGGACAACTTACCCTATGAGATTATGATTGTGTTTAGTAAGATCATATGCCTATATATGTGATGATTGTATGAGATGTACCCTAGGAGATATGCTTATGTTTGAGATGATGATATGTATATGCAAATGATGTTTAAATGGAGTGTTGGATTAGGAAAAAAAAAATGGAACTCTCCCTAGCCTTGAGTTTCGGCCAAGACCCTAGTTTTAGGGTTAGGAACCATTTGATTTACCCATGAAGCATGCTACCACTTCCTATGATATGAATATGGTTTATGTGATCAACCTTGTCATATATAAGATATGTTTAAGGGGTTGAATTATGATCTATGTATGAGCATGCATTATAGCCTTATGAAATGCATGCTTTATACTAGGCTAGTTATCATGATTATGGAGATCTATGTATGAGCATGCATTATAGCCCATGGGGCACCCTTATGAAATGCATGCTTTATACTAGGCTAGTTATCATGATTATGGATGCATTCATATGCATAAGAATGAGCCTTGTAGGGCATGAACGAAGAAGGCTTAGGGCCTAAAGAATGCTTCCCTAGAAGGTTGGGATTAAGAGCATACTTTATGAAAATAAAGAACATGATAATTATATTATTTTGTAATGGCTTGTACTATAGACTCTTAAAGCGAGTCAAATGATTATGATACTAGGCTGAAGGACTTTTGAGAAGGCCTAGTAAACCCTAGTGGTTCGGGATTAGCTACCTCGTTCCTATTTAGGGGTGCGCGCAAAACATGAAGTACAAGCCGGGCCCTAATGATTATGCTATATTCAAGTATTATGTTATATGTTTTCAAAGAAACCTTCCTATGAAGTTAATATGCTTAGATGTTTAACATGCTTAAACACTTACCATGCTTGAATGTGATTTATTCTCTTATCTTTCTATGATATGGATTTTGCGAGTAGGACAGGATCTTACTAAGCATTTGTGCTTACTAGTTTATATGTTGTCTTATGCTGCAGATTAGGGTAAGAGACACTTAAACTAAAGGAAGAGGCAGGAGGGCTGAAGATGTGTGGGGTGGTGGCTCGGGAAATAAAGATCTTCATATCTACAATATTATGCTTATGTTAACATTTCTTTAGTAATGAATGTTACACTTGGATTACTCATATACTTGACTATATTATGAGTTGAACCTATCATGTTATAGGTTGGTTTTGAACAAGCATGCTTAGTACTTTGTTATTAGTAATTTAGAAAAAAAAAATTTTATACGAATGATAGTACGTGACCCCGCCCCGAGAGTAGATATAAGGGCGGGCGTTACAGATACCATCGCGAGTTTGCTCGATTTCAAGTCCAAGGAAGAAAGTCAACTCTCCCACTAGACTCATTTCAAATTCACTTTCCATGTGTCCAATGAATTCATTTAAATAGCTCTTGTTATTTGAGCCACAAATTATGTCATCGACATATACTTGGGCTATAAAGATATTGTCACCATCTCTCCGTAGAAATAGTATAGGGTTTATTTGGCCTCTAACGAAGCCCGTCTCAATTAGGAATGTCGACAACTGCTCGTACCAAGCTCGGGGTGCATGTTTAAGACCATAAAGTGCCTTTTTGAGCTTGAACAAGTGATTTGGGAATCGGTACTCTCAAACCCCGGAGGTTGTTCGACATAGACCTCATCCCTAATTAAACCATTTAGAAAAGCCGATTTGACGTCCATTTGATATAATTTGAATCCACGATGTGCTGCAAATGATAGCATCAATCGGATGGACTCTAATCGTGCCACGGGAGCATAGGTCTCATCATAATCAAGGCCTTCAACTTGACTATAACCCTTGGCTACTAAGCGTGCCTTGTTTCTAATGATTTCTCCCTTATGGTTCAATTTGTTCTTGAAGACCCATTTGGTTCCAATGATGGTGGTCTTCTTAGGTCTAGGGACTAAGTCCCAAACTTGACTCTTTTCAAATTGACCTAGTTCATCTTGCATTGCAATGATCCAATCGGGATCATTTAATGCTTCATCAATTTTTCTAGGTTCAATTTCGGAAATTAGGGCAACTTCATTAGCCTCATTCTGGAAGAATGATCTAGTTCTGACCCCATGATGGATGTCTTCAACAATTTGGTCTTGGGGATGACTAGAGGCTAATCTAGTTTGCCTAGGTGTTGGTGGTGCTTCTTGAATAGGTTCACTAGACATAAGCTCAGCCTCAGGATCCGGCTGATCAATGGGTTGTCTAGGCTCACCGTCATCGGATTCATCACCATCAACAACATTTGGACTCTCATTCAAACTTAGTCTCCTAAGTTCGAATTGGATTTCATCTTCTGGTTGACCAATGACTTTTGGAATTTCTTCAAAGACAACATCAGAAGACTCTTCAATTAATCTAGATTTCTTGTTGTAGACTGGGTATGCTTTGCTAACGAGGGAGTACCCAACCAGTATCTCTTCATCAGCCTTTGCTGTGAACTTCCCAAGATGATTCTTGGTGTTTAGGATGAACACCTTACAACCAAACACCCTAAGATGTTTAACCGTAGGTGATTTCCCAAACCAAAGTTCATGGGAAGTCTTTCCTAAAAACCTATGGATGAGAACTCGGTTTTACACATAGCAAGCTGTATTTACAGCTTCAGCCCATAAGTAACTCGAGAGTGAGTACTCATTGAGCATGCTTCGTGCAGCCTCTTGTAGAACACGGTTTTTTCTCTTTACAACACCATTTTGTTGTGGTGTTCTAGGAGTAGAGAACTCATGTCTATAACCTCTATCTTGACAAAATTTTAAAAACCGTTGGTTTTGAAATTCACCTCCATGATCACTTCTAATTGTCTTAATGGTTGATGATTTTTCATTTTCAACTCTTCTACAAAAAGAAATGAAAACATCTAAGGTTTGGTCCTTATATTTTAAAAAGTAAGTCCATGTATATCTAGTAAAATCATCAATGTTAACAAAGCAATATCTACTTCCATTCAATGATATGATAGTACTACAATCAAATAGATCCATGTGAAGTAAATCTAAAGCGGTAGAAGTACTTACATCCCTTTTACCTTTATGTGCAGATTTCGTTTGCTTACCCATTTGACATGCATCACAAAGTTTGTCCTTTTCATACTTGATGCTTGGTAAGCCACGAACTAATCCCTTGTTGGCCAATTTTCGGATGTTCTTCATGTTCACATGTGCAAGTCTCCGGTGTCAAAGGGTGGACTCTTCTTCTTTTGACATGAGACACTTAGCAGAAACATTAGTAGCACTTTTAAATGAAACTTGATAAATGTTATCTACTCTTGTTCCTACTAGTACCGTGTCCAAGGTGTCCTGTTGTCGAACTAGATATTGACTTGGTTGAAAATCAATTGTGTAACCCGTGTCACACAATTGACTGACACTTAGGAGATTAAATGTCATCCCCTTGACTAGAAGGACATTTGAAATTCTAAGACATTCGGATATTTGAATGTCTCCTATTCCTATGACCTTAAGACTACCATTGTTACCAAATGAAACATTACCTCTAATTTTCTTGTGAAGTGTGGTAAACAATGATCTATCCCCGGTCATGTGTTTGGAGCATCCACTATCAACAAACCAAGTTGATAGATGCTCCCCCTCAATCATAACCTACACAATTCGAAAAATAGAAGTTTTAGGTACCCAAACCTTGGGACCTAAAGCATCAACTAAACAAGACTTAGGCACCCATGTCTTGACAACTTTCTTTTGGACCTTGGGTGTCCTAGATTGTCTCATATCAGTCCTAGACATCAAGGACACAAATGAAGGTTCTTTGGGTCGGTAACCAACACCGGCCCTATTGTAGACTGCCCTTTGGGCATTCAAGATCATGTCTAGGGTCTTAGAGCTAGTTGAGAACTTCCCAAGAATATTCTTGAGTCTCTCAACTTCACTCTTTAATGATTTGTTTTCTTCTACTAGCAATTCATCATGTAAATCATCTATATCCTCAACCCTAGAGGATTTCAATTGGTCAATCTCAAGTTTTAATGATTTGATCTCATCCTCTAACATGTCAATATGCAAATCATCAATGTTATCATCCCTAGATAATTTCAATTGATCAATTTCTAATTGCAATGCTTTAACCTTATTTTTCGACTTCTTTAACATATTGGTTAAACATGCAATTGCTCTATAACACTTTTCAAGTTCGGGAGAAGTTACCTCTCCAAGAGCCATGAGTGTCACATGCCTTGTGCTCTTCTCCTCTTTCTCTTCATCGGATGAGCTTGAGGAGGATTCATCCCAAGTAGCCTTCAAGGCCTTCTTCTTCTTCTTGGATTTTTCTTCTTTCCTTTTGGATCTCTCCTCCTTCTTTAGCTTCGGGCATTCATTCTTGAAATGCCCTTTCCTACCACACTCATAGCAAGAAGCATTAGTCTTATCAAGTTTAGCTTCACTAGGATTACCTTTACCCTTAAAGCGCCGACCCCTTCTCATCATCCTTCTTACAAAGTTCGTCATCTCGGAGGATGAGGAGCCGCTACCATCTTCTTTGGAATCGGACTCGGATTCGGAAGATGATGAAGATGAAGTGACTTCCTTCTCCTTCTTCTTCTTGTTCGATCGGTCTTGTGCCACTAAAGCAATCCCCTTCTCCTTGGGGCCTTTGTTAGCCATTTCATGCAATTTCATTTCACAAAACAAATCATCTAGCTTAACAATTGATAAGTCCTTGGATACTTTCTAGGCATCCACCATGGATGACCACAAAGCATTCCTTGGAAATGCTTTTAGTACATACCTCACAAGGTCGCGATTCTCGACCTTTTCATCAATCGAATGAAGCTCATTGAGGACTTCCTTGAACCGGCTATGAAGCTCACTTACCGATTCATTTTTTTTCATGGAGAGATTTTGTAATTGGTTGAGAAACAAATCCCTCTTGGCGATTCTTGAGTCTCGGGTACCCTCGTGGAGTTCGATGAGCTTGTTCCACAAGTCCTTTGCACTTGTGAAAGGACCAACCTTGCTGAGTTGGTCTTTGTTCATGTCGCATTGTAGAGTGACAACCGCCTTCGCGTCGGCTTCACTCTCCGAATTTGTTCGGCTGTCCACCGCCATGATTCAAGTTCCTTGCCTTCATCATCCTTTGGAGGGGTGAATCGCTCCTTCACCGCGAACCAAGTGTTGATGTCCATCTTCAAATAATACTCCATCTTTGATCTCCAATATTGGAAATCAGCGCCATCAAAGAAAGGAGGTCGGGTGGTGGAAAATCCTTCTCTCAACGCCATGGATGATAGCTCTCGGTTGTTAATCCGTAAAAACAGAGCCCCAAGCTTTGATACCACTTGTTGGAACCCGGATGGCTAGAGAGGGGGGGGGTGAATATAGCCAATCACTTGGACTTAATGACTTTTCTGCACTCAAATTTATCACTAGCACAGCGGAAGAAATAATGGAAACAGATAAGTGCAGAAAACAAAAACAGAAAACGAAAGCAAGCAACCACAACTAGCAGGATCACTAATAAGGAGGGTTTACAAGGTTCAGGGATAACTTGCCCCTACTCCTTGCCGTGCCCTTAAGGTGGGCGATCCCTTGATCGTCGACAGATCAAGCCCTGGTTAACACCGGATAGAAAGCAACCTCCTTCTCGGTGGAGAAACCTCTCCACAGCGTTTCAATCACAGATATAGGTTTAAGCACAATGAAACACAAGAAAGATCTTACTTAGCACTTAGCAAAGACAGGAACACAGCAGGCTTCTCCAAGCTCCACCCAGCGACGATCTCATGCAAGAATCCCTTTCTCCGTGTCTTCTCGCTGTTGGACTTCAAGCCTCTTGTTCCTTCCTCCAAGTGCTCAAGCAAGAAGTGGTTGCTTCTCAGATCTCAACGGCTTGCTCAGGAATGATGGAACAGCAAGATCACAAGCATGCAGCAAGCCACAAGAACTTCACAGCAATACTGATTCGCAGAGTTGTTGAAGACTTCTCACAACCAGCGCTTAAGTCTTCTCCACACAGCTCCAGGTCACCATCCCACAGCAGCCTCCAGCTGCTCTTCTGCAACCACCAGCCACCACTGAGCCCTTCTGGACCTCCTGAGCTTCCCTCAGACCAGCCCCAGACAGCAGCTCCAGCCAGCGCCGGCGCCCGTTGCAACCTGGGATGGAAAACAGACAAACCTGCTCCAAAGAAAGACCACCATTGACTCTCCTTGAGTGTTTGATTCCTTCCCTGTCACCTGCAGCTTAATCAGTGGGTTAGAGCAACATATCAAGCAAGAAATCAAAGATCAGAGATCAGCCGCAGTGTATCTGATATGCTCAGACGCGATCAGAGCGTTTGACAATGTAATTTGAATTAAAGTAATCGGTCACCGGACCGATCCAGGACTCGTGAGTCGGTCACCTGACTGATCCACCGCTTCGCTGGGACTCCCAGCTCTCGCGGCAACACAAGCCTGATCGATCACCGGACCGATCAGAGTGAAGCTTGATCGGTCACCAAACTGATTAGAGTGATGCCTGATCGGTCACCCAGACCGATCAGGTCCGATGAACAGTAATCCCGGAAATCAGATCCTAAGTCTCTGATCGGTCACCGGACCGTTCAGGAGCTGATCCGCGGGGGAACTCAACTCACTGTTCACTCCTTGATCGGTCACCAGACTGATCAGGAGTAAGGCAGTGAGGAAGCTGCCTGCTCCCTGATCAGTCACCGGACCGATCAGGAGCCAAGCAGCAAGGCAACAGCCTGCTCCCTGATCAGTCACCAGACCGATCAGACATCGCTGGATCGGTCACCAGACCGATCCACTAAGGAGCAGCTTGCCAACCTCCCTGATCGGTCACCAGACCGATCTAGGGACGCAGACCTAGCCTTCCAAGTTAGGATTTTTCCATCTAACCCTCCAAGTTGGGACTTTTCACCTAACCCTCCAAGTTAGGACTTTTCACCTAGCCCTCCAAGCTAGGACATTTCACCTAGCCCTCCAACTAGGACTTTTCACCCAACCCTTCCGAGTTAGACCTTTTCCACACCTAGCCCTCCAAGCTAGGATTATTCACCTAACCCTTTAGTTGGGACTTTTCACCTAACCCTCCATGTTAGGACTTTTCATCTAGCCCTCCAAGCTAGAACTTTTCACCTAGCCCTCCAAGCTAGGACTTTTCACCCAACCTTCCGAATTAGGACTTTTCACCACCTGGCTTCACTCACCAGGACCCGGCTTCACTCACCAGGACCTGGCTTCACTCACCAAGATTTCCAACACCTAACCCTCCCGGTTAGGACTTCAATCATCCCATGCCTAATCCCCGATCAGGTCTTAATCATAATCAGAATCAGAATCAACCTAAACTAAAATCGGTGTCAACACCAAAATAACAATCAGGGCCAGACTGCATCAACAATCACAACCTTGGGATGGAGGTTGATAAGTCTTGAACACCACAAGGGGATGCCTTGATAAGTTCTAGTTCAATGAAGTACCAACATGTGAGAGCCTCACCGTGTAGTAGATTGAAATAAGCAAAAGTTACATGTTGTGGCCGCCACCCCCTTAATTTATATCTATAGGGTGACCTAAAAACCTTAAAAGGCCAAAAGGAAGCACATTTAGTAGAGGCCTATGTAGACTACATAGCCATATTGAGCTCTTGCCACCATTACAATCCAAATAAAGCTAGAAATTGGTCCTAAATTGAACCCACAAAATCAACATATCCCTCTTACATAGACAAGAGACTTAAGTGACTAGTTAAGCTCATCTAAGCTCAAATTAGGTTGACTAAGTGGTATGACTTGCTCTTGGTCAAACGTTCTTCAACGGTAGCTTTGAATTTCACATCTTCAATTAGCACATTAAGTGCTTCTTTCATCTTTTTAGCCTTAGCCCTTGTAATTGGGTCTCCTTTGCTGCATAATGGATCATCAACATCTTCTAGAGTGGGTTGAGCATGATCCATATCGTTAGCTTGTTGGGCAACTTGTTCACTTCCTTTGACTCCATCATTCCCCCTCTCCTCAAAAGGATTCGTCCTCGAATCTTGATTACCTACATCAAAGGGAGAGAGAGATCAGAAACATTAAATGTGGAAGTCACATTATACTCACCCGGTAAGTCAAGCTTGTAGGCATTATCATTGATTCGCGCCATGACTTGAAATGGTCCATCGCCTCTTGGATGTAACATAGTACGATGTTTAGCAGGAAATCTCTCTTTTCTCATATGAACCCAAACTCAATCACTGGGTTCAAAGATTATTTTCTTTCGTCCCTTGTTGGCTTGCGTAACATATTGTTCAGTGTTCTTTTCAATTTGCATCCTTACTTTCTCGTGCATTTGCCTCACAAATTCAGTTTTCCTTGTACCATCAAAACTAGCATGCTCAGAGATTGGCAAAGTGTTGGGTATGGCTTGGCGGGTTTCCCTAGCGAAGACTTGGTCGTCCTTGAGAGACCTCTCCATGTCTACGGATTAAAAATTAATCTGAATGGAGACCCGTCTCCCAACATCCATCTCGTCATCGTATCGTTCGGTACGAATTACAACTTGGCCAATCACAAAGATCGTGCCTTGTAATTCTTCTAACCAAATGACTGCGGAAGTGAGGACGAGTGGATCGCCGATTTTTGTGTTTATAATCGGGGTCCAATTAATTAATTATTGAACATTAATTAACAAATAATCAAACACAATAATTAATTAATTCTTCACATGAAATGACGAGAAAAGTAAAGGAGCCAAGGAAGAGTATATACCTTCCGTTACCTTACGATCTTCTACCATATGACCTTCCTCTCTTGGACGTCGTGTGGGCGACGATCTACAAAGAACCGTGGTCACCAAGTCGATCCCTTCTCCTTGCGCCAACGAATCCCTAACCAAAGGGATGTCGCCGGTCACTCTGAGGAAGAAGATAATTCAAGCACAAACCCTACTATTCCTCTCCTCTACCACCGACGCCTGAGCATCAAGTAGCTTGGAGCTCCTAGAAGAAGAGCAACTCCAACTTGTGTTCTACGCCAAAACAAGTTGCGTGTTCTCCAACCGCCAACAAGTTTCACCCAGGCAATTTGTTTTCTCTCTGCCACCAAACAAGTTGCGGCCTTGTTTTCTCTCAGCCGCCATTCCACAGCCGTGAGCCATGCTGCGGCTGCATGTAGCCGTGAGCATCCAATACCGTGAGCCAAGTTGCAACCATGAGCGTGAGCATCCACTACCGTGAGCCAAAGCTGCGGCTGCATGCAGCTTCTCCACCAAAGATGTTTTTTAATTCTCCAATTAGAGAACAACAGCTCACGGGCAATTCTCCAATTTGAGAACAGCAGCTCACGGGCATGAGCAACTTGGAGAAGATTGTGACTTCCATGACTGCAGAACTCAACGCCGCACTGTGTTGAGAAGAAAACAACACTGCTGTTTGTTCGGCGCCGCTGAACCGAGAGGGAGGGAGGGAGAGAGAGAGGAGAGAATAGACTAGGATTTTTCTTGTATTTTAATTGTATTAATTATCGACTTGGTTTTATGTTACCATGGAGTTGATATAGGGCTACGATAGGGACCATGAGGAGGAGTTGGGTCTTGGCCTGCTAATGAATCCAAATCCGATCCATTAATGAAGATCCATTCCACTAAAGGATCTCCATTGAATTACCTCACCAACCCCCATATTTACATATGGTTTCCACCTATTATGAGTCATCCATCCCCCCGTGTCTATGATATCGAATGTCCGTCGATTAATTTAAATTACTGACAATTTTAATTAATCGACTTCTGGCTCCTTGACTAGTACCACTCAACCTTATCATCATGTTGGATCAAATCAACCTGCAGGGTTTAACATGATGATCCTTATGAGCTCATCAAGGGAGAATCATCATCCCAACTCACCAGGACACGAATTCCATCAATAATCAACGACACACTATATAATTAATATTATTTCCCAACTTACCGGGTCTATCGATTTAACAGAATAAATCTCGCCCATTGGCAAATCAAAGAAATAATTATTTAGAACTTTGCCCCCCATGCTTGATTGGTCCCTTCCTTTTGAGTTGTCTTTCAACGTTCATCGACATATGCACCATGTCTTCAAGCTCCACATAATGTTGCAACTCCACTACATTTGCAATTTCATGATTTAAAACCTTATAAAAATCGTGCCATGGTTGCTTTTCGGTCCTCCTCCACATTGGCTCGAATCATTGCAATTTCCATCTCTTTGTGGTGTTCCTCGACAGTCTTGTATCCTTGTGCAAGACTTTGTAATCATTGATACAAATCCCGATAGTAATGTGTTGGAATGAATCTCTTTCTCATAATAGTTTTCATCTCCTCCCAACTGCCAACACTGGTCTCTCTTTGTTTCTTCTCCTGCTTAGAATAATTTGATCCCACCAAATAATTGCATGATTAACAAATTCAACGGCAGCGAGTTTTACCTTCTTCTCTTCAGAATAGTTGTGACAATCAAATACATTCCACTTTCTTTTCCCACTCCAAATAGGCTTCAGGATCACTTTTGCCTTGAAATGAAGGAATTTTCATCTTGATATTTCCCAAGTTTCTATCCACATGATCATTCATCCTTCCTCTTCTACTGACCAACTCGAGCATGATCCGATCTGCCACTTGAAGCTCTATCATCAATGTCCTCAGATACGCCATCATCATCATGGTCACCACGGTTATATTGTCTAGCACTTCGTGAAGAAACTCTACCAACTTGGCTGTGTTGCAATCCTGCAATTACAACATCTTGTTTCTCTAATCTGTCCATAATCTGACTAAAACGGATTTTCATACGTTCCAAGTGTTGTCTCAACGCACGTTGATCAAGTGATTCTCTAGGTTTTGCTTCTTCGACTTGTTGCCATTGAACAATCTGCTTCACTCAAACACTCTAACTCACGAATGCTAGCTCTTTAAAGAACTTAGAATTGAGGCAATTCCCTATAAGCGTTCGTGGACTATGAAAACTCCCAAGGGTGTTAGGACAAAAGATGGGAATTGAAGACAAAAAAAAATACAAATTGCATAATTGAAAACTTGAAGTAAGTGCTGAAAGGAAATTTGCCAGAATTGAATCTAGGAAAAATTGAGGATAATGCGGAATTGAAAGATAGCAAAATTTGAATTAAAGAGCTGAAAGAAATGTTGCTAGAACTTAATCTAGACTACCAGAATTGAATCTAGGCAAACTTTAAAGGAAATGAGAGTACTTGAAATAATAGCTGAAAGAAAAGTTGCCAGAACTTAATCTAGACTGCTAAAATTGAATCTAGGCAAACATTAAAGGAAATGAGAGTACTTGAAATAAGAGCTAAAATGAAAGTCACCAGAACTTAATCTAGGCGGCCAGAATTGAATCTAGGCAAACTTTAAAGGAAATGAGAAAAATAAATTTACAAACAAAATCTCTATATCCTTTTTTTCACTCTTTTGCTGTGTTTTTTTTTTGTTTCGGCTTTTGTCTCTCTCTCTCTTTTTCTTTCTTTCTTTGTTTTTTTAGGCCAAAAATCATAATTTTTTTCCTCCTTTTTTTTTTTTAGAGCAACAAAGCAAGTAAGGCTTGCTAAGCAAAAGAAAAGGAACAAAAATAAGATAGAGACTCAAGAACACAAAGAAAAGAATACCAAATCAATTTAAAAAACTATGGCTCTGATACCAAATGATGCGAACCCAAAGAGAAGAAGTCTCAAGAACACACAACAGATGGAAGAAAGAGAGAAAGATAGTCTAAATCAATAAGATGGAGAATGAAAGAAAGAACCTCAACCCAATGCTTAGGAAAGCACGAACCTTGGTATAGAATAAGAAGAAGATAGATGCCACAACCTTAGGATGGAGGTTGATAAGTCTTGAACACCACAAGGGGATGCCTTGATAAGTTCTAGTTCAATGAAGAACCAATAAGTGAAAGCCTCACCATGTAGTAGATTGAAATAAGTAAAAGTTACATGTTGTGGCTGCCACCCCCTTAATTTATATCTATAGGGTGACCTAAAAACCCTAAAAGGCCAAAAGGAAGCCCATTTAGTAGAGGTCAATGTAGACTACATAGCCATATTGAGCTCTTGGCACCATTACAACCCAAATAAAGCTAGAAGTTGAGCCTAAATTGAACCAACAAAATCAACATATCCCTCTTACATAGACAAGAGACTTAAGTGACTAGTTAGCTCATCTAAGGCTTGAATTAGGTTGACTAAGTCGTATGACTTGCTCTTGGCCAAACCTTCTTCAATGGTAGCTTTGGCTTTCACATCTTCAATTAGCACATTAAGTGCTTCTTTCATCTTTTAGCCTTAGCTCTTGTAACCTTTGATGCATAATGGATCATCAATATCTTCTAGAGTGGGTTGAGCATGATCCATATCGTTAGCTTGGTGGGTAACTTCTTCACTTCCTTTGACTCCATCAGTTGGATAGGTAAGCTTGTACCTGAGGGTAAAGAAAAAAGGGGAGCAAATCATTATCTAAAAGGAGAAACCAAATCAGGCAAAAAATACGAAGACAAAGGTGAAGATCAGTACATCCTGTGAGCGTTGCTATCTTGAATGACCATCCAAAAGTAAAAGGATATGTAAGGGATAAAGACGACATAGCCATAGTCGTTGGTGATCTCCATCGATAGAAAGGTTAGAAACGAGCTAGGAATGGAAGTTGGTTGACTAAAGCAAAGTGTTAGTCACAAGGAGGGTGATGGTGTTGTGGCCATCAATGGAGGAGGAGAGTAGGTTGAGAACATGGAGGATGATATGCTTTTGAGCTGGGATCCCTTCGATGAGGTGGTTGTTGGTGCAAAATGCATCAGTGATGAACAGTCTGTTGGTTTCAGTTATGCATGGGAATCCTCTCCATGTCTCCAGATTCAAATTTTATTAATTACAACTAATCCGGATAGAGATGAATTACCCAAGCAACCATTTCATCATCGTATTAATCAACTTGAGTGATCGCTTGAACAAACTTGTTGTTCAAGCAATCTAACTCATCTAGTCATTTAGCCGTGTAATAGATGATGAATAGATCGTCGATTTTTGTGTTTATCTTCGGGGCCCATGTTAATAATTAACATACAATAAACTAAGAACAAGAAACAAGAATTATACCTCTTGTTTACCTCTTGGTCTTCTACCGTATGTCCTATCCTCTGCTTGGACTGTGTGGGCGACGATCTTCCAAGAAACGGAGTCACCAAAGTCTGTTCTTCTCCATCCAAGCTTGCGCTAAAACCCTAAGAAGAAGGGAAGTTCTCTTCTTCCTCTTTGGTTGCACCGACCACCAAAGCTCCTTGCGCCGCCGGCCACCACAAGATGTTGCACCGGCTAGGGAAAGAAGGAAGGATGATGAAGAAGAGGAAGAGTGAATGAATTCTCTCCTCCACACCAAACCCAAGCCGACAACCTCACTTCACTTCTCTTCCTTGCCGCCGGCCAAAGAAAGGAAGAAGACCTTTCTTTCTCAACTGTCGGCGATCATCCCTCCTTATTGGTGTCGCACGCCCTTAGGGAAGAGGAGAATAATGAGAAGAAGAGAAGTAATATGACCTCTCTTCCCTTCCCCAACTGCTGTCGTGAGCTTCTCCTTCCCTACCTGCTGGCGACGCCCAAGACCTAGGAGAGAGAAAGAGAGAGAGGGAAGAAAATTAGGGTTGTGTTGTATGCCTTAGTCTCATGACTCATGAGGTATATATAGGCTACAATAGGAACCATGAGGAGGAGTTGGGTCTTAGCCTCCTAATGGATCAAAGCCCGATCCATTAATGATAATCCAATCCACTAAAGGATTATCATTGCACTACCTCACTAGCCCCCTTAATTAATTATGGGTTCCATCATATCATGTGTACAAATTTTCCCCGTGATTAAGATCTCGAATGTCAATTAATTAATTAAATTACTGACAATTTAATTAATTAATATCTAACTCCATGAGTAGTACCACTCAACCTAAACATGACCAAGTCCACCTGCAGGATTTAATATGATGATCTTTATGAGCTCCTCAAGGGGACATCATCATCCCAATGCATTAGGACACAGTTTCCTTCTATAATCAATGGCACGCCATGTAAATAATATTATTTCCCAATTTACCGAGCCTATTTATTTAACAAATAAATCTCGCCCACTGGTAAATCAAAGAAACAAATATTAAGTATATGTGCCCATTATTATATCGGGATTAAAAGCATGTACACCATAATATCTGAGGTCTGATTCAATTATATAGTCAGTATAAATTGAATCACCTCTATATTGGTCCTACTCATTACACACAAAGTGTACTAGTGTAATTCTATGATCAAGATAAACCAATACCAAATTACACTACAACCATTCTGATGATTTATCCAAATCCATCTCGGTTGTGAGCCTCTACTTATAATCTACAAGGGACTGATAACATAATCTTCTGTGTGACACCACACACCATGTTATCTACAATGTAAAGTATCAGACAATATGCACACATATAGTAAATATAAAATGTAGACAATGATCATGTGATTTTCATTCCAAAATATAGATGTCCATACAAAAGCTAGGCTTTTAGTATACATCCTGACACAGCCATCCACTAGTGTTTCGATGTTTGACAATATACTTATGTTAGTGACAATATATATAGACTAGGGGTAGTCAAAGTGATCAAGGGTTAAACCAAACAGGACCTTATGTTTGCTAGGGTTAACCGAGGTTTGATCTGGTTCACAAAGGGTTAGCCAAATAAGATCTGATATTTGGCAGAATGAATAGAACCCAGGGTTGGTCAGTTTGACCAAGGGATTAATCCAAACCGAACTTGAGGTTTGGGATTATACTTACTGAAAGATTGGAGGATGTCTAGTCATGATCATGATGACTAGCAAAGGAGTTATTGTGGTGAAAGAAATCCTAGTGAGTGAAGCTAGGTGAACTAAATCCTGGTGAGTGAAGCTAGTTCCTAGCAGGGGAAGCTTGGTGGAAGAAATCCTAGTGAGTGAAGCTAGGTGAACTAATTCCTGGTGAGTGAAGTTGGGTCCTAGTGAGTGAAGCTAGGTGGACTAAGTCCTGGTGAGTGAAGCTGGGCACGAAGTCTTGATCCGGGGGACTGAGCACTACATCCTTGTTGTGGATCGGGCAACGGAGTCTTAGCCGAGCGTGGATTGTGGACAGAAGTAGAGACGGGTCGAGGTCGGATGTCTCGAGATACGAGTTATCGGAGACCGACCAAAAGTCCAGCTTGAGTTCCCGGTTGGCAAAAGCTTTAGTCGAGAGGGGATCGCGAACAGAATTAGAGATGGGTCAAGGTCGGATGTCTCGAGATTCAGGTTCTCGGAGGCTGAGCGAAAGTCCATCCGGTGGTTCCGATTGGCAAAAGTAACTTCTCCAGTGTGGAGTAGGTGAGGGCGCGTTCCCCGTGAAAGGGAATATTAGACATCGGTTCGACCTAGGGTTTTGGGTGAAATCCAAAGTCAGAACCAATATGTTAAGGCTAAAATTATTTGTGTTTTTGTCTTGTGTTTGTTGTCTTGCAGGTACCTGGAGTTGGAGGTAAGATAGTGAAGCAAACACAAGAGAAACGGACCTGGGAAAAACCTTCTTGGGCGCCTGACTTGAATCAGGCGCTAAGAAGGGTTGGGCGCCCCAGTTGGGAGCACCCCATCCCAGGCACCTGGCATGCCAGGCGTATGTGGCTTCCCAAGTGCCTGGGAAGGGCTAGTATATCCCCTGCTACAATTTTAGTGGTTCGGATGAAGTTTGAACACACATGGCAGGCTCCCCATATGCCTCAGGCCCTCGAGAAGTCACTATATAAAGGGGTTCGACCCCTCATCTTAGGACATCAACTTTCACATCCGCTAAAGTAGTCTGTTCGACGCAAACGCGCTCAAGTCGAAGCTCTGCGACCAAGGAGGCTCCAGGAGGAAGTGCACGACACTTCTGTCTTCCTGAGTTGGCCGAGTTTCTTTGGTTTGCTTTTTATTTACAAGTCATATTTATTTACTATCTTTGCTTGTAAATCAAACTGTAAGACGGGTTTATCCACCTCCGGAAAGTCAGGAAAGGAGACCACTAGTGGACTCACGATTGATTGCTTAGGCCTTGGATGTAGTGACCCTGGGGGGGTTAGCAACTAAGTAAATCCCATATGATTTTATGTTATTTCTATTTTTCTTTTATTCTATTTTCCACTGCGTACTAACCCTGATAGAATGATGAAATTTTCCAACGAAATTCCGGTGAAACGCACGAGTCGATATTCATCCCCGCTCTATCGACCGACACCGATCCTACAGTGGTAGCATCTGTTAGGATGTATATTAAAAGCCTAGCTTTTGTATGGACATCTACATTTTGGAATGAGAATCACATAATCATTGTTTGCATTTTATATTTGATATTTACATGCTATTGTCTATTACTTTAGATTATAGATAACATAGTGTGAGGTGTCACACAGAAGATCATGTTATCAGTCCCTTGTAAAGTATAAGTAGTGGCTCACAATCGAGATAGTTTTGGACAAACAATTGGCATGGTTGTAGTATAATTTGGTATTGTTCTATCTTGACCATAGAATTATACTAGTACACTTTGTGTGTATTGAGCAGGACTGACATAGAGGTGATTCGATTTATACTGACTATATAATCGAATCACACCTCAGATATTATGGTATACATGCTCTTAATCCCGATATAATAACGAGCACATATACTTATATCTATTTCTTTGATTTACCAGTGGATGAGATTTATTTGTTAAATCGATAGGCACGGTAAATTGGTAAATAATATTATTTACAAGGTGTGTCATTGATTATAGATAGAAACCGTGTCCTAATGTGTTAGGATGATGATGTCCCCTTGAGGAGCTCATAATGTTCATTATGTAAATCCTACAGGTGAACTTGGTCCAACATGATGATAAGGTTGAGTGGTATTACTCATGGAGTTAGATATTAATTAACTAAATTATCGATAATTTAATTAATTAATGGACATGCGAGATCTTAAACACGTGGAGATTATGTACACATAATATGGTGGAGCCCATATTTATAATGGGGGTTGGTGTGGTAGTTCAATGATAACCCTTTAGTGGATTGGGTTATCATTAATGAATCGGGCTTTGGATCCATTAGGAGACAAAAACCCAACTCCTCCCATGGTCCCTATTGTAGCCTATATATACCTCATGAGTCATGAGACCAAGGCTGATGGAGTCAAAGGAAGTGAACAAGTTGCCCAACAAGATAACGATATAGATCATGCTCAACCCACTCTAGAAGATATTGATGATCCATTATGCATCAAAGGAGGCCCAATTACAAGGGCTAAGGCTAAAAAGAAGAAAGAAGCACTTAATGTGCTAATTGAAGATGTGAAAGTCAAAGCTACCATTGAAGAAGGTTTGACCAAGAGCAAGTCATACGGCTTAGTCAACCTAATTCAAGCCTTAGATGAGCATAACTAGTCACTTAAGTCTCTTGTCTATGTAAGAAGGATATGTTAATTTTGTTGGTTCCATTTAGGCCCAATTTCTAGCTTTATTTGGGTTGTAATAGTGCCATGAGCTCAATATGTCTATGTAGTCTACATAGGCCACTACTAAATGGGCTTCCTTTTGGCCTTTTAGGGTTTTTAGGTCACGCTATAGCTATAAATTAAGGGGGTGGAGGCCATAACATGTAACTTTTGGCTTATTCAATCTACTACAAGGTGAGGCTCTCACTTGTTGGTTCTTCATTGAACTAGAACTTATCAAGGCATCCCCTTGTGGCGTTCAAGACTTATCAACCTCCATCCCAAGGTTGTGGCGTCTATCTTCTTCTTCTTCTATACCAAGGTTCGTGCTTCCTTAAGCATTGGGTCAAGGTTTCTTCCTTTCATTCTCTATCTTTTCGATTTAGACTATCTTTCTCTCTTTTTTCCATTTGTTGTGTGTTCTTGATACTTCTTCTCATTGGGTTCGTATCATTTGGTATCAGAGCCTTGGTTTCTCTAAATCGATTTGGTTATCTTTTTCTTTGTGTTCTTGAATCTCTCTCTTATTTTTGTTTCTTTCTTTTGCTTAGCAAGTCTTACTTGCTTTGTTGTTCTAAAAAAAGAGGAGGGAAAAAAATTTGGCCAAAAAAAAAGCAAAGAAAGGAAGGAAGAAAGAAAGAATGAAAAAAGAGAAAAGCCGAAACAAAAAAAAACAGCAAAAGAGGCTTGAAAAAAGGAAGTAGAGACTTTATTTGCAAATTTATTTTTCTCATTTCCTTTAAAGTTTTCTTAGATTCAATTCTGGCTGCCTAGATTAAGTTCTGGCGACATTCATTTCAGCACTTATTTCAAGTATTCTCATTTTCTTTAAAGTTTGCCTAGATTCAATTCTGGCAACCTAGATTAAGTTCTGGCAGCATTCCTTTCAGCTCTTTAATTCACGTTTTGCTATCTTTCATTTCTACATTATCCTCAATTTTGCCTAGATTCAATTCTGGCAAATTTTCTTTCAGCACTTACTTCAAGTTTTCAATTCTGCAATTTGTACTTTTTGTCTTGAATTCCTATCTTTTATCCTAACACCCTTGAGAATTTTCATAGTCCACGAACACTTAGAGGGAATTGCCTCAATTCTAAGTTCAAGTTCTTTAAAGAGCTAACATTCGTGAGTTAGAGTGTTTGAGTGAAACAGGTTGTTCAATGGCAACAAGTGGAGAAGAAGCAAGACCTAGAGAATCCCTTGATCAACGTGCTTTGAGACAACACTTGGAACGCATGAAAATCCGTTTTAGTCAGATTATAGACAGATTAGAGAAACAAGATGTTCTAATTGCTGGATTGCAACATAGCCAAGTTGGTAGAGTTCCTCCACGAAGTGCTAGACAATATAACCGTGGTGACCATGATGATGATGGTGTATCTGAGGACATTGATGATAGAGCTTCAAGTGGAAGATCGGATCTTGCTCGAGTTGGTCGGTAGAAGAGGCAGGATGAATGATCATGTGGATAGAAACTTGGGAAATATCAAGATGAAAATTCCTTCATTTCAAGGCAAAATTGATCCTGAAGCTTATTTGGAGTGGGTAAAGAAAGTGGAATTAGTATTTGATTGTCACAACTATTCTGAAGAGAAGAAGGTAAAACTCGTTGTCGTTGAATTTGTTGATCATGCAATTATTTGGTGGGATCAAATTATTCTAAGCAGGAGTAGAAACAAAGAGAGACCAGTGTTGGCAGTTGGGAGGAGATGAAAACTATTATGAGAAAGAGATGCATTCCAACACATTACTATCGGGATTTGTATCAACGATTAGAAAGTCTCGCACAAGGATCCAACACTGTGGTGGAACACCACAAAGAGATCGAAATTGTGATGATTCCAGCCAATGTGGAGGAGGACCGAGAAGCAACCATGGCACAATTTTTATAAGGTTTAAATCAAGAAATTGCAAATGTAGTGGAGTTGCAACATTATGTGGTGCTTGAAGACATGGTGCATATGTCCATGAAAGTTGAAAGACAACTCAAAAAGTAGAGATCAATCAAGTATGGGGGGCAATATTCTAATTTGTCAACTTGGAAATCTAGTTGGAAAAAAAGAGATGATAAAGTTGAATTAATAAAAAAGCTCGATTTTTAAAAGAATAAAGATGCAAGCTCCCCATTGGTCAAGGGCAAAGAACCCCTCCAACCTTCAAGAAATAGAGATATTAAATGCTTTAAGTGCTTGGGAGGGGACATATTACATCATAATGCCCTAACAAATGAATTATGATTTTGAAAGAAAATAGTGACATCGAGACTGAGAGAGTTCGAAGATGATAGTGTCTTGCCCCCATTATTGGAATGTGATGTAGAAGATCCCGTTAAAGGTGAAGCCCTTGTCACTAAGCGTGCTCTAAATGTGGAAGTGAAAGAAGATAATGAAGAACAACGAGACAACATATTTCATACTCGTTGTCATATCAAAGACAAGGTATGTAGTATGATTATAGATGGGGGAAGTTGCACTAATGTAACTAGTACTATTTTGGTTGAGAAATTATGCTTACCTACCACTATGCATCCTAGACCTTATAAACTACAATGGTTGAATGTTTGCGGGGAAGTCAAGGTCAACAAGCAAGTGTTAGTTTCATTTTCCATTGGTTGATATCATGATGAGATACTTTGTGATGTAGTGCCAATGCATGCAAGTCATTTACATTTAGGTAGACCATGGCAATTTGATAGGAAGGTCATGCATGATGGGTTTAAAAATAAGTATTCTTTTATGATGCATGGTAAACATGTAACTCTTGTACCATTGACTCCTAAGCAAGTATATAAAGATCAATTGAGGATAAAAAATGAGAGTGAAAAAAGAAAAGAGTGTGAGAAAAAAGAAAAGAGAAAAGGAAAAAGAATGGAAAAGAAAAAGAGTGTGAGAAAAGAAAAGGTGAGGATGAGATGAGTGGAAAAAAGAATGAAAGGGGAAAAGAAATTCAAGAGCAATAGAGTAAAAAAGGGAGATTTTATGCAAAAGAAAGAGAGGTTAAGAGAGTGTTTTATGCTTCACAGCCAATGATTGTACTTTTGTACAAGAATCGATTTTAACATTAACGATCTTAACCCTACTTTGCCTAGTGTTGTTAAATCTCTTTTGCAAGAATTTGATGATGTATTTCCTGATGAGGTTCCTGATGGATTGCCACCACTTAGAGGAATAGAGCACCAAATTGATTTCATCCCTGGAGCCACAATTCCTAATCGGCCAGCCTATAGGTGTAACCCTGCTGAGATAAAAGAACTTCAAAGGCAAGTTGAAGAGTTGATGGAAAAAGGGTATGCCCGAGAAAGTTTGAGTCCATGTGTTGTCCCCGTTTTGCTAGTACCTATGTAGGATGGAACTTGGAGAATGTTCATTGATTGTAGAGCTATCAACAAGATTACGGTAAAGTATCGTCATCCTATTCCTAGATTAGATGATATGCTAGATGAACTACATGACTCTTGCATTTTCTCTAAAATTGATTTGAAGTCGGGCTATCATCAAATTCACATGCGTGAGGGAGACGAATGGAAAACTGGATTTAATACTAGATATGGTTTGTACGAATGGTTAGTCATGTCATTTGGGCTTACTAATGCACCTAGTACTTTCATGAGGTTAATGAACCATATTTTGCGTGATTTTATTGAAAATTTTGTCGTAGTATATTTTGATGACATCTTGATTTATAGCAAAAATTTAGAGGAGCATCTACAACATTTACAAAATGTTCTAATTGTTTTGCGAAATGAAAAGTTGTATGCTAACCTTCAAAAATGTTCTTTTTGCACTAATCAGATTGAGTTTCTTGGTTATATTGTTAGTGCTAGGGGAATAGCAGTTGTTGAGAAGAAGGTTAAGGCTATTTGTGAATGGCCAACACCAAAAACAATAACTGAGGTACGTAGCTTCCATGGTTTGGCAAGTATCTACAGAAGATTTGTTAAGAATTTTAGCACCTTAGCTGCACCCTTGACCGAAATTGTTAAAAAGAATATTGGATTTCATTGGGATAGTGAACAGGATTCAACCTTCAACTCACTTAAGGAGAAATTAAGTTCTGCACCATTACTGGCGTTACCTAACTTTGCTAAAACTTTTGAAATTGAGTGTGATGCATCAGGAATAGGTATTGGAGCTATGCTAATACAAGAAGGTCGACCCCTTGCTTATTTTAGTGAGAAATTGAGTGGAGCAGCTTTGAACTATCCCACTTATGACAAAGAGATGTATGCTTTGGTGAGGGCTTTAGAGACTTGACAACATTACTTGTGGCCCAAAGAGTTTGTCATTCACACTGATCATGAATCATTGAAGCACTTGAAGAGCCAAAGTATGTTGAATAGACGTCATGCGAAATGGGTGGAGTTCATTGAATCATTTCCTTATGTGATCAAGTATAAACGAGGTATGGGAAATACTGTTGCAGATGCTTTATCTCGAAGGTATACCTTGCTCTCTACTTTGAACACTAAATTGTTAGGATTTGAATACATTAAAGATCTATATTCTAAAGATCCTGACTTTGGAAATGTATTTGAAGTTTGTGAGCATGCTGCATTTGAGAAGTTTTATAGGCATGAGGAATTTCTATTTAGAGTTATAGGTTATCTGTGTCTAACTGTTCATTGAGGGAATTATTTCCAAGAAGCCCATGGTGGGGGACTGATGGGACATTTTGGAGTGAGAAAAACACTAGATGTTTTGTTGGAGCATTTCTTTTGGCCACATATGAAAGGAGATGTTATAAAATTTTGTGAGAAGTGTATCACATGTAGGCAAGCAAAATCTAAATCTTTACCTCATGGGTTGTATACACCTTTACCAATTCCTAGTGAACCTTGGGTTGATATTTCTATGGATTTTATTGTAGGTTTACCAAGGTCAAAACGAGGTATGGATTCTATTTTTCTGGTCGTAGATAGATTTTTCAAAATGGCTCATTTTATTCCTTGTAGTAAAACAAATGATGCTAACCATATTGCTGATCTCTCTTTTAGGGACATTGTACGAGTTCATGGAGTGCCAAAAAGTATAGTTTCAGATCGTGATGCATAGTTTCTAAGCTACTTTTGGAAGACACTATGGGGCAAGTTGGGAACAAAGTTGTTGTTTTCTACAACATGTCATCCACAAACAGATGGACGAACTGAGGTAGTAAATCGAACCTTAGCTACTTTATTATGAGCTATCATTCAAAAGAATTTAAAAGGTTGGGAAGATTGTTTGCCACATGTTGAATTTGCATATAATAGATCTATATTTTCTGCTACTAAGTGTTCACCTTTTGAAGTGGTATATGGTTTCAATCCGCTAACTCCTTTGGATTTATCACCTTTGCCTATCTCTGAGCATGCTAGTTTGGATGGTACAAGGAAAGCTGAATTTATCAGGCAAATGCACGAGAAAGTAAGGATGCAAATTGAAAAGAAGACTGAACAATATGCTACGCAAGCCAACAAGGGACGAAAGAAAATAATCATTGAACCCGGTGATTGGGATTGAGTTCATATGAGAAAGGAGAGATTTCCTGCTAAACGTCGTACTAAGTTGCATCCAAGAGGCGATGGACCATTTCAAGTCGTGGCGCGAATCAATGATAATGCCTACAAGTTTGACTTGCCGGGTGAGTATAATGTGAGTTCCACATTTAATGTTTCTGATCTCTCTCCCTTTGATGTAGGTAATCAAGATTCGAGGATGAATCCTTTTGAGGAGAGGGGGAATGATGGAGTCAAAGGAAGTGAACAAGTTGCCCAACAAGCTAACGATATGGATCATGCTCAACCCACTGTAGAAGATGTTGATTATCCATTATGCATCAAAGGAGGGCCAATTACAAGGGCTAAGGCTAAAAAGATGAAAGAAGCACTTAATGTGCTAATTGAAAATGTGAAAGCCAAAGCTATCATTGAAGAAGGTTTGACCAAGAGCAAGTCATACGGCTTAGTCAACCTAATTCAAGTCTTAGATAAGCTTAACTAGACACTTAAGTCTCTTGTATGTGTAAGAAGGATATGTTAATTTTGTGAGTTCAATTTAGACCCAATTCTAGCTTTATTTGGGTTGTAATGGTGCCAAGAGCTCAATATGCCTATGTAGTCTACATAGGCCTCTACTAAATGGCTTCCTTTTGGCCTTTTAGGGTTTTTAGGTCACGCTGTAGCTATAAATTAAGGGGGTGGCGGCCACAACATGTAACTTTTGGCTTATTCAATCTACTACATGGTGAGGCTATCACTTGTTGGTTCTTCATTGAACTAGAACTTATCAAGGCATCCCCTTGTGGCATTCAAGACTTATCAACCTCCATCCCAAGGTTGTGGTGTATATCTTCTTCTTCTATACCAAGGTTCGTGCTTCCTTAAGCATTGGGTCGAGGTTTCTTCCTTTCAATCTCCATCTTTTCAATTTAGACTATCTTTCTCTCTTTCTTCCATTTGTTGTGTGTTCTTGAGACTTCTTCTCATTGGGTTCGCATCAAAGGCATAAGAACATAACCTAATTATTCTCCTCTCCCTTCCTCTCTCTCTCCTTGGGCTAGCCGGCGGCAAGGGTGAAGAAGAAGAGAATTTTTTCTCTTCTCTTCTCCTCTCTTCTCTTCTCTTGAGTGGTGGCGCAAGGAAGCAAGGAAGACATCTCATCTTCCATCTTGGCCGGCACAAGCTTGAGGAGGAGAAGGGAGAACCGGTGGCACAAACACTAGGAGGAAGAGGTGGTGGTCGGTGGCAATCAAGAGGAGAGGAAGGGTGGATTCGGTTTAAGGGAAAGAAATATTTCATTCCTTCTCTTCTTCTTCTTCATCTTCTCTTCTCTCCTTCCTTGTGCTTGCGGCTAGGTCAAGAAAAGAGAGGTTTTGATTCTCTCTTTTGGCCGGCGGCAACAAGGTGGAAGGGTGGTGGTTTGCGCATACAAGTAAGAAGGAGTCCCTTCTTCTTAGGGGTTCGGTGCAAGCTTGGTGGAAGTAGAAGGTGCCTTGGTGACTTCATTTCTTGGAAGATCATTGCCCACACGATGTCCAAGAAGCGGATAGAATATATGTTGGATCGAAGAAAACGATAGAGAGGGGGGGGGTGAATATCGTTATCAAAATTTTTCGGACAGTTACAGAATATACGCAGCGGAAAGAAATAAAGTACACAAGAACACAAGTTGATTTTTTACTTAGTTCGGAGTCGCGGTCGGCTCCTACTCCAAGGCCCACGGTCCTTGACCGTTTACTTTGGGCAATTCTATATTCGGAAAGATTTTTACAGATTGATAGTACAGATATAGAATTTGGAAAACTAAATCACAACACTTTCGTAAACAGAAACTTTACCGACGCCCGAGATGGATCGAATTCCGGAGCAGAGGGTCGTCGTCGTTGCTGAAATCTTGAAATGGAACTTTGCCGGAGCACAGCGCGTGAGCGAAAGTGTTTGGAGCATTGGGAAGAATGGATATCGAAGCCTTGCGGGTGAACCCCCTTTTATAGCACCCATGGGGCTGCCTAATCCGTTGGGGCGCCTGACACGTGCCTCATCTTGCGAGAATCTTCATCCACGGGCTCGGTCAGCACTTATCCCCTTCGACTCGGCACCTGGGCTGATTGGGGTGCTAGGGATCTCTCGGGCGCCTAGGTTGACCTGGTCCGTTGGCTTCGTGGCTGATTGGGGCGTTGACCTTGGGCGCCCGGGACTTCCCGGGCGCCTAGCCCAATGTGGTTTGAAGCAGTCTTGCTTCCTTGATGATTTGGCCCTTTACCTTGGGCGCCCGAGTCCTCTCGGGCGCCTAGCCCAGTGACCTGCCCCATTCCTTTGGGGCGTTCTGAGCTGCAGAAAACAAAATCCTTCGGTCCCTACAACCAAGGTTAGTTCCAAAATAAACTAAGCAAGAGTGTTAGTCATTATTTACTACCTTAGCTGTCTTGGTTCTAACTTCGGGTCTCCGAAATGGAACCCTAGGTCGAACCGACGCCTACTGTTCCTGTTGGGACCGAGTGCATGTTGACATGGATGCGGGTTCGTAATTTTAAAATTAATTATGTGCAGCGGAAGGTTTAACATAAATAATTTCTCAAATTATTTAACCACACATCTAAGCATGCAACCTTATCTTGTGTAGACATGATTATACATTTAACATTTTGCAGAAAGTAAACTAATTTACTTATTACCTCACGTAACTCGAAGGAAGGGACGAGATCCAACCATAAGCGTCCCTTGGAAGCTCCGCCTCTATTCGCGTCCACGCCGAGTTTTCTTTGGGATGACTTCGCAAAGCAACGAGTTTCGTGCTGACAAGAACTACTAGATTCTCCAAAGGCACGACAAGAATACCAAGAGAGAGATGGGAAGACTAACCACCAAACGAAGAACGGAATCAAGATTCCGGGAAGGAAGGAGTTGCGCCCGCTTCTTCTTCTTCTTACGGCAGCTGTTTGGTGGACAAGGGTGGCTGAAGCTCACGGCAGCAAGGGCCTCCTTTAGGGCCGGCGGCACTAGAGAAGGGAGAGGGAGAGAAGGAGAGAGAGAGAGGGCTTATTCCTAGATCTCTTAGATTAATTTCCAAGCCTTGCCTTGGTTCCTTTATATAGTGGCCTCTCAACCGCCAAGTCTCCTTTTTATGGAATAAATTTTCATAAGAAATTTATCATATAAATTTTTCTATGATTTATTCCATCATGCCAAGTTTTTATCATAATTTAATTTATGATAAAAACAACCATGTCTCCCTTTTCTTATGGAATAAATATTCATAAGAAATTTATCATATAAATTTTTCTTATCATGGAAAATCAATCATAATTGATTTTATAAAATAAAATAAACTATTCAAAGATTATTTTAATTTCCATGAAAATAATAAACCAAACCTCGGTTTATAAAATTTATATTTCCATAATTTTATAAAACAAACCACACTTGGTTTATTTTATAACTTGAACCAAACGATTTGGTTTTCCCTTTTGTTGTGGTCGGCCAAGCAAAGAGGGTGGGGACCCTCTTTGGCCGGCCAAACCCAAGCCAAGACCTTATGAATTAAACTCATTTAATTCGTCCAATAAGTCTTCAAAAGACTTAGCCATTTTATGCTTCCGATGCGTCTCTGAAAAATTCAGATTCGATTTATCTCTCTTGATCGGAAAAATCTAATTTTCAACTCGTTTTAAATCCCTCGGATTACTCGTAGTGTGTGTGACTAAATAGGCTTTCGATTTATGTTGGCCGGCTATAATTAACCAATTATAGAATGATCATGAGTGACACCTAGTAGTACATCATGATCCCCAATTAATCGAAAGATCAACGGTTGACCTCAGAAATGATTCTGAAACCCTTCAGCAGCTATAATGAATCGTGCCTCATTCCCTTCACCATCTTATACCCACTTGGTTCAGGACACAGTCTATGTGTGTCAGTCCCCACTAGGCTGACTACGTCACACCTAGCCCAAGGAATGTTATCTAGTCCTACGGATTCTAATTACTCTCATGTATCTAAGAGATTCATACTCTGAACATGTGATGCTCTGGCCAGAGGCTTCGAGTAACAATCCGACGATAGGCCTTGGGTATACATCTCCTCGCAAGGAGTGGTGAATCCTCTGTAGGCTGTTCAAACATCTTCGGGCACTTCGTCTTGTACCCAATCATCCTGGGTCCACACCTCCTTGGAGATGCTTGCTTAAGATGTCAAAGTATTAGTCTCCATGACCAAGATGACTTGAACACCGCAAGTCAAAGGAACATCGCACTTAAGCTGCAGTAAGAACTTCATTGACATATCTATATGTAGATTACCATATGAAGTTTTACAACTAGTCACTCCAATGAACTAGTTCCCTTAACTAGCATTCATGTTTATCTCCGGACATCCCAATGTCACCAGCCAGTGAGAATCAGCTGATTAGAGAATAACCCATGCTAGTCTCAACAGAATTGATAGTGTCCGTTTTTATCAATTCATCGACTAGGGACAATTTCAATACTTCACAATTGCACATGTAGAGATAATCACTAGTTGTGAATTCATCACAAATTCTCTCATGCTGTGAATTGTATTGCGGACATTCAGTAAATGAGTTTAAGATCTCAATCAAATACATAAACATGTATACTCAAATAGTGAATATTCATTTATTAAAATAAATGATTACAATCATAAGGCGATTGCCTTAGGACACTTCTCTAATATCACTAACAAACTCCCACTTGGCCTAATGCCAATCGCTACGGTATCCAATACCACAGACTCTAACATGATCCTCAAACTTGCTTTGAGGCAAGGGCTTAGTTAAAGGATCCGCTAAATTCCTTACAGTGGAAATTTTCTCAATTTGTATATCATTCCTACTTATAATCTCTCTGATCAGATGATAGCGGCGAAGCACATGTTTGGATCGCTGATGAGACCTTGGTTCCTTTGCTTGTGCAATAGCTCCATTGTTGTCGCAGTAAACCGGTATTGCTTCATCAATGGTTGGAACCACACCAAGTTCTGTGACAAACTTCTTGATCCAGACTACTTCCTTTTTTGCTTCCGAAGCTGCAATATATTCCGCTTCCGTGGTAGAATCCGCTACAGTGTCTTACTTGGAACTCTTCCAACTTATTTCGCCTCCATTTAGAATAAATACGTATCCGGACTGAGATTTGGAGTCATCCTTATCTGTCTGGAAACTGGCATCTGTATACCCACGTATTATCATATCACCTTCTCTATATATTAAGAACACATCCTTAGTTCTTCTTAAGTACTTAAGGATTGTGTTGATAGCCGCCCAATGATCCATTCCTGGATCAGACTGGTATTTGCTTGTGACGCTCAGAGCATATGATACATCGGGCCTAGTACATAACATAGCATTCATGATAGATCCTATCGCGGATGCATAAGGAATCTTATTCATGCAAATCCTCTCGTCTTCTGTGCGCGGACACATAGACATTGAAAGGTTGATCCCATGCCTGATGGGAAGGTAACCTTTCTTGGATTCCGACATGCTAAACCTTTTTAGCACTCGGTCTATATATGTAGACTGTGAAAGACCAAGCAATCATTTCGATCTATCTCTATAGATTCTAATCCCAAGGATATAGGTTGCTTCTCCCAGGTCTTTCATGGAGAAAGTTTTGGACAACCAAATTTTAACTGACTGTAAGACTGATATATCGTTTCCTATAAGTAATATGTCATCGACATATAACACCAGGAATACGACTACACTCCCACTAACCTTCTTGTACACACAAGGTTCGTCAGGATTTTGTGAGAAATCAAACTCTTTGATTGTCTCATCAAAACGGATGTTCCAGCTCCTGGATGCTTGCCTTAGTCCATATATGGATCTTCGAAGCTTGCATACTTTGGTTTTATCAACCGTTGTGAAACCTTCAGGTTGTATCATGTTTAGATCCTCAAGCAGGTTTCCATTAAGGAAAGCTGTTTTCACATCCATTTGCCATATCTCATAATCATAATGAGCTGCTATGGCTAGGAGCATTTGAATGGATTTGAGCATAGCTACTGCCGAATAGGTTTCGTCATAATCAATTCCTTGTTTCTGACGATATCCTTTTGCCACTAATCTAGCCTTAAAGGTAACAACATTACCTTCCATGTCAGTTTTCTTCTTGAAAACCCACTTGCATCCTATGGGCTTAATCCCTTCAAGTGGGTTAATCAAGTCCCATACTTGATTTTCGTACATGGAATCCATTTCCGACTTCATGACTTAAAGCCATTTGACCCTTTCTGAACTTTTCAGAACATCATCATAATTGATAGGTTCGTCATCGCTAATGAGTAACACGTCGTTCGATTCACTTACGAGAAATCCGTATCTCTCTGGAATATTGCGTGTCCTATCAGATCTACGAAGAAGTGGTGTTGTTTTAGGTTCAACTAATAGCTCATCATTATGAGTTATTAGTTGTGGGTCTAGACTAGGTGTCTCTGTAATGTCTACTGGAGTTTCTTGAACTTCTTCAACTTCAATACTATTCCCACTGTTTTCTTGTAAAAGAAGTTCTTTTTCCAGAAATACAGCATGCCTTGAAACAAACACCTTTTGTTCCAAGGGATGATAGAATTGGTAACCCTTTGTTTCCTTAGGGTATCCAATAAATAGACATTTATCAGACTTAGCATCCAATTTGTCTGATACAGTCTGCTTCACATAAGCAGGACAACCCCATATCTTAAGGTGAGTTAAGCGAGGTTTCTTACTATTCCACGTCTCATATGGAGTAGTAGAGACTACCTTGGTCGGGACTCTGTTTAGCAAGTAAACAGCTGTCTTAAGTGCATAGCCCCAAAAGGATTTTGGAAGAGTTGCATGATTCATCATAGATCTAACCATGTCCATCAAGGTTCGGTTACACCTCTCAGATACACCATTATGCTGTGGTGTATATGGCGGAGTCCATTGAGACAATATCCCATTGTCCCTAAGATAATCTTGAAACTCTTGGCTTAAGTATTCACCACCCCCATCGGATCGAAGTATCTTAATACTTTTGCCAAGCTGTTTCTCTACTTCACTTCTGAACTCTTTGAATTTCTCAAAAGCTTCAGATTTGTGTTTCATTAAGAACACATACCCGAATCGTGAGTGATCATCGATAAAGGTAATGAAGTAGCTATAGCCTCCTTGTGCATGAGTTGACATTGGTCCACATACATCAGTATGTATTAGACCAAGCAATTCTCCCACTGGTTTACCTTTTCCGGAAAAGGGTAATTTGGTCATCTTGCCTTTTAAGCATGATTCGCATGTATCAAATGAACCAGGTTCAAATGATTCCATAATTCCACATCGGTGTAATTCGGTCATGCGTTTCTTACTTACATGGCCAAGATGACAATGCCACGTATAGGAGTCTATTTGATTATCTATTCGTGCACGTTTGTTGCTAACTTCGATATTGAAAATGTCACCGGATAAATCTAACGTGTAGATACCATTGCATAAAGTTTCGGTCCCATAAAGAACACCATTTAAAGTTATGTAACAACAATTGTTACTAAAAGTTAAATGATAACCCTTTTCATTCAAGCATGAAATAGATACAATGTTCTTTATTAACGAAGGAACAAAATAACAATTATCCAATTCTAAGACAAGTCCAGTAGGGAGCTTTAGCAAATATGTTCCGATGGCAACAGCAGCAATCTTTGCTCCATTTCCAACTCGCAAATTCGCTTCTCCCTTGACGAGTCTTCTTCTATTCCTTAGCCCCTGTATGTCATTACATATATGTGAGCTACACCTAGTGTCAAGTACCCAGGTGGATGAGGAAATAGAGTGACATTCAATAACGAAGATACCTGAAGAGGATGGGGCATCAGATACCTTCTTCTTCAAGGACTCAAGATAAACCTTGCAGTTTCTTCGCCAGTGACCCTCCTTGCCGCAGTGATGGCAAGTGCCTTTTGGGGTCTTTTCAGTCTTTTTGGCCTTTTTCTTCTTTCCCTTATTCTGTTCTTTGGCCTTCCTCTTAGAGCCTTTCTTCGAGGAACCAACTAATAGTACCGTCTTCTGATCCTGCTTTACAGAAGGCTCTATAGTCTTCAGCAGGTTGAGCAACTCAGGAATGATAGTCTCCAGTTTGTTCATCCGATAGTTCATCACAAATTGTGAATAACTTTTGGGCAAACAATACAGAATTAAGTCAATACTTAGTTCATGATCCATTGCAAAACCGAGTGTGCTCAGTCGCTCAATGTACCCCAACATCTTCAACACAAACTGTGAGACAGAAGTGCCTTCCTGCATCTTAGAGGTGAAGAGGAGTCTGGAGACCTCGAACCTTTCGGATCTCGCCTGCTCGTCAAATAGCTCATGAAGATGGAAGATGATGGTATAAGCATCCATATGCTCATGCTGCTTTTGCAGCTCAGGTACCATAGCGGCTAGCATGATGCAACTCGCAAGTTCAGAATCGTTTACATGTTTCTGATAGGCCACTAACTGGTCTGGAGTTGCATTTTCTGGAGGCCGGTTGGGAAGTAGTTCTTCAAGGACATAAGCAAGCTTTTCTGCCTTGAGGACTATCCTTAGGTTTAGAAGCCAGTCCATGAAGTTTGGCCCAGTCAGCTTATTGGTGTCCAAAATGGAACGCAAATTTAGAGAAGACATGATCAAGTGATTATCCTAGAAATACAAATTGAGCTTATGTGAGAAGAATGATAAAGAATGCATCAACATACATTAATTAAATCCTATTTATTTTTCGAATTGAATAACCCTTTTTATCAATTCGGGAGATCGTAGGAACATCTCCAAATAGGTTGATATCCAACCATAGATAAGAACAACCATGGCTGTGGCCATCAAGTTATTCTTAGCTATAAAGGTAGGTAATTATACCGATTACATATTACACATATGTAACTATCACATTATGCTATCAACTAATTGAATGTTTGCATATATCATTGGGTTGTTAACTCATTAACAAGTATGCAACAATATACATAGCACCCAACTGCACCTCTCTTTACATCGACCTTGGCTGTGGCACAACAAATCGATGCTCCAAGCTTAAGGCTGACCCATTAATCAAGAAATAGTTTTAATATGGTTGGAGCTCATTCAACCGTTTAGTCAGGCTTGGATGTGTCCAACAACCAAAACTAAGCATTGACCTCTGACTCCAACTATATTAATCATAAACTAATTCCATGGTTTGAACATGTCGAGGTTCAAGCCGGGCATGGATGTGTCCATCAACCCAAACGAGAAACAAAACTCCGGTTCTAATCATATTAATGGAAGGTGTTGGTCTTAATATTTTGTAAGGGGTTTTGGTCTCATCCTTTTCTTTTAAGCACATTCATGACATATAATTATGTCATGTTCTAACGATTTCCTTAATAAAGTATGTATGTTACTTAATTTATCAAGTCTCATTAATTGAATTAGGAACCGAATTTCCTAATTCTAATTTCACACTTTATTCAAGGAATTGTTTTGGGAAACAATTTCCTAAATTGTCATAATCAATTTCGGAAATAATATGTTTAAGAGTTTGATTTCTCTAAATCAAATCTTATTAAATTAAGAGACAGATTCTCTTAATTCAACTACATATTATTTTCATGAAAATCTTATTTAAGGAAATATACTCTATAGGAAATAATTTTCCTAATTAATTTTGGAAACAATTATATGTAAGAGCATCACCTCATAAATCAAATAAGGAAATTATCGTTTGAGAATCACCTCAAAAATTTCCAAGATTTGATCACATATTTTATTTATGGAAAATTAATATCAATAAATAACTTAATTTGGACGGCTCCCCAAGTCTCAATCCAAAATAAGAATTTATTGATAATATAATTTGGACGGCTCCCCGAGGCTCAATCCAAATTAAACATTTGACAATTTAAATTCAATTTAGGAAATTTAATTATAACAACTAACTTTAAATTGGACGGCTCTCCGAGGCTCAATTCAAAATAAAGAATTTTGTAAATAATTTAATTTCCAATTATGAATTTAAATGCCAATTAATATTCCTATAATTTGTCTAGACTTTCTTGAAAGAAAGTGCCCAAAATTGCGAGCTTTCCATAAATGGAAAGTTTCCAAAAATAAAAAAAATTCAGAAATAATTGTAAGTTTTTGGTATAAAGAAAACTTACGTATTTCCAAAATTAAAAAATTTCCAAAATAGGAAATTTCCAAAATTGGAAAGTCTCCAAAAAAGAAAGTTTTCACAATTATCATAAAATTTCAGAAACAGGGATATTTCAAAAGTTTGCGAAATTTCATGAGGATTTCCAAACTTTGGAATTCCTAAATCTAAAATTTACCATAATTGGAAAGTTTCCATAATTGAAAAATTTTCCAAAATTGAGATCATGACAAAGTTTTCCGCAAAACAATTATATGATTATGTCGAACACTAACCGGCTCTGATACCACTGTTTGGACCAGGTGCATATTGACATGGATGCGGGTTCGTAATTTTAAAATTAATTACGTGCAGCGGACGGTTTAGCATAAATAATTTCTCAAATTATTTAACCACACATCTAAGCATGCAACCTTATCTTGTGTAGACATGATCATACATTTAAAATTTTGCAGAAAGTATACTAATTTACTTATTACCTCGCGTAACTCGTAGGAAGGGACGAGATCCAACCGTAAGCGTCCCTTGGAAGCTCTGCCTCTATTCGCGTCCACGCCGAGTTTTCTTTGGGATGACTTCGCAAAGCCACGAGTTTCGTGCCGACAAGAACTACTAGATTCTCCAAAGGCACGACAAGAATACCAAGAGAGAGATGGGAAGACTAACCACCAAACAAAGAACGGAATCAAGATTCCGGGAAGGAAGGAGTTGTACCCGCTTCTTCTTCTTCTTACGGCAGCTGTTTGGTGGCCAAGGGTGGCTGAAGCTCACAGCAGCAAGGGCCTCCTTTAGGGCCGGCGGCACTAGAGAAGGGAGAGGGAGAGAAGGAGAGAGAGAGAGGGCTTATTCCTAGATCTCTTAGATTAATTTCCAAGCCTTGACTTGATTCCTTTATATAGTGGCCTCTCAACCGCCAAGTCTCCTTTTTATGGAATAAATTTTCATAAGAAATTTATCATATAAATTTTTCTATGATTTATTCCATCATGCCAAGTTTTTATCATAATTTAATTTATGATAAAAACAACCATGTCTCCCTTTTCTTATGGAATAAATTTTCATAAGAAATTTATCATATAAATTTTTCTTATCATGGAAAATCAATTCATAATTGATTTTATAAAATAAAATAAACTATTCAAAGTTTATTTTAATTTCTATGAAAATAATAAACCAACCCTCGGTTTATAAAATTTATATTATCCATAATTTTATAAAACAAACCATACTTGGTTTATTTTATAACTTGAACCAAACGATTTGGTTTTCCCTTTTGTTGTGGTCGGCCAAGCAAAGAGGGTGGGGACCCTCTTTGGCCGCCAAACCCAAGCCAAGGCCTTATGAATTAAACTCATTTAATTCGTCTAATAAGTCTTCAAAAGACTTAGTCATTTTATGCTTCCGATGCGTCTCTGAAAAATTCAGATTCGATTTATCTCTCTTGATCGGAAAATCCAATTTTCAACTCGTTTTAAATCCCTCGGATTACTCGTAGTGCGTGTGACTAAATAGGCATTCGATTTATGTTGGCCATCTATAATTAACCAATTATAGAACGATCATGAGTGACACCTAGTAGTACATCATGATCCCCAATTAATCGAAAGATCAACGGTTGACCTCAGAAATGATTCTGAAACCCTTCAGCAGCTATAATGAATCGTGCCTCATTCCCTTCACCATCTTATACCCACTTGGTTCAGGACACGGTCTATGTGTGTCAGTCCCCACTAGGCTGACTACGTCACACCTAGCCCAAGCAATGTTATCTCGTCCTACGGAATCTAATTACTCTCATGTATCTAAGAGATTCATACTCTGAACAAGTCATGCTCTGGCCAGAGGCTTCGAATAACAATCCGATGATAGGCCTTGGGTATACATCTCCTCGCAAGGAGTGGTGAATCCTTTGTAGGCTGTTCAAACATCTTCGGGCACTTCGGCTTATACCCAATCATCCTGGGTCCACACCTCCTTGGAGATGCTTGCTTAAGATGTCAAAGTATAAGTCTCCATGACCAAGATGACTTGAACACCGCAAGTCAAAGGAACATCGCACTTAAGCTGCAGTAAGAACTTCATTGACATATCTATATGTAGATTACCATATGAAGTTTTACAGCCAGTCACTCCAATGAACTAGTTCTCTTAACTAGCATTCATGTTTATCTCCGGACATCCCAATGTCACCAGCCAGTGAGAATCAGCTGTAGAGAATAACCCATCTAGTCTCAACAGAATTGATAGTGTCCGTTTTTATCAATTCATCGACTAGGGACAATTTCAATACTTCACAATTGCACATGTAGAGATAATCACTAGTTGTGAATTCATCACAAATTCTCTCATGTTGTGAATTGTATTGCGGACATTCAGTAAATGAGTTTAAGATCTCAATCAAATACATAAACATGTATACTCAAATAGTAAATATTCATTTATTAAAATAAATGATTACAATCATAAGGCGATTGCCTTAGGACACTTCTCTAATATCACTAACAGTTCCCTCGATGGGGAACGCATCGTCACCTACTCCTCTCAGGAGAGTTTACCTTTGGCCAACCGGCTCCTCCGATTAGACTTTTGCCCAATCCACGTGACCAGGTGTTCGTGCCCAACTTCCGGTCAGGACTTCTTGCCCAACTTCCGGTCAGGTCTTCGGTGCCCAACCCGTTGCCAGGACTTCTTACCCAGTCCTCGACCAGGACTTCTTTGCCCGACTTTCGATCAAGCCTTCTTGCCCAGTCCTTGACCAGGACTTTTTTGCCCAGCCCTTTGCCAGGACTTCTTGCCTAGTGTACCTAGGGCTTCTTCCTGCACACTCAGTGAACAAGTTAGATCACAATAACATCTTAACTTCTGAACCCTTTGCCATTATCATAACCCAGGTTTGACGTAGGTGCTACCAGCACCAACAATCTCCCCCTTTTTGATTTATGGCAACACGGTTCAAAAAGTTAAGTTAATGAAGCAAGTAAGATACTTAATTTCCTCCCCCTGGAAGTAATCTCCCCCTGAGTTTTTCAAGAATACGTGGGGTTTCTGAAAACATTTCTAAGTCATTGTCTATCATAAAATGAAAAGAATTTTCAGGTTTTCAACACTTAGAAAATTTTCAACAAGGATTTTCAAGTTAGAAAAATTTTCCAGAATATTTTCGAGTTGAGCACTTAGAAAATTTTCCAAAACATTTAGTTTTAACACTTAGAAAATTTTCAAAAACATTTTTTAAGTTAACACTTAGAAAATTTTTCAAACCAATTTTGTAGTTAACACTTAGAAAATTTTCCAAAACAATTTTGAAGTTAACACTTAGAAAATTTTCAAAATAATTTTGAAGTTAACACTTAGAAAATTTTCCAAAACAATTTTAAAGTTAACACTTAGAAAATTTTCAAAACAATTTTGAAGTTAACTTTACTTTTTGAAAAAGGAGATAAAAGTTTTTGAAAAAAAATTTAATTTGTTAAAATTTAAATTTTAACACCTTCTTTTCTCTCCTTTCCAATCTCTCCCCCTTTATCATATATCAAAAAACCTAGCAATAAAAATTGAGTAAGGAAAGTAAAGTGTTGTATTGAACTAATTCTAAGCATAAACTGGACCAAAACAATTTAGATTTTCTCTTTCGGGTCCTGTCTAACCCAGTTAGCTACTTACTAACTGTTATAAACAGTAGTTTTCGCTAGGATTAGTCAAGTTAAGTGATCTGATCAAGTTAGATTTTCTAAGCTTGACACTTAACCTGATTAATGTTCAATTTGTATTTATTGCCCCAATTACTGTAGATGCACTGACTTAAAACATCTTGAATTAAGGCATAGACCTAAGTATCTCAACCCAGTCTAGGTTATCAATCAAAAGTACCCTAAGGTGCTTGTGAGATGCTGGCTTCTAGATCTATAGGTGCATGCTGTTCTAGGGTTAGGGCCTAAGCTAAGTCCATATACGAGAAAACCCTAGTTTTGAAGGGAGTAAGTTTTTAAAAAAACTAAGTTGGAAAATCATTTTAAATTTCAAGATAAAAATGATTTTTCAAATATGTATAAGAAATAAAATAGTAAAAAAAAACACAAGTAGAGCAGTCCTATTCTACTAAGCATAACATTCATTTAGTAGCTGGTAAAAGTCAGATAACTCATCAAGTAAATAGCTAGCAACTAGATATGATAAGTGCATAAAAAGTCAACTGGTCGAGGCAAGGACCTGCACAGTCAAACATGAGTCAAGCACAAGTCAATGGTACAATAAGGTAGCTGAAATTATCTGGAGTCTAAGAGGAGGGGCCCGGAGGAAAGAATGGACCGGGCTGCCATGATTAGAACATGGACATTATCTCATTATGTCGGGCCTGATTTGCCTCACATTCGGCTCGGAGGGCATCCATGTGCTCAGTGTGATGTGCCTCTTTTGCCTGGCGATCGGCTTGAATAGCTTCCATGTGCTCGTTATGGTAGGCTCGGTTTACATCATGCTCTGCTTGAATCACGTCGACCAACTCGATGTGGTGGGCCTCCATCTCCTCTCGGAGGCTATGGACCTCTGTCCGAAGTAGTGTCGGTCTCTCGTCGATCGTTGAAGGTGGGGGCTCGTCCAAGTGCTCCTGAATCTTAGCAGCGAGATTAGCGACGTCGACCTCTACCTCCTCATCGGAATCGATCTGGGCTCCAGCTCTCTGGCGTCTCCATGATAAAACCCCAATAACCGAGACCTCTATGCCCGCTAGGGAAAAATTTCTATACCCAATTTCGTCAAATTCGGTCATCGTGGTCATCTCTCCAATGGTAATTTCACATCAAATTCAGTCTAAATGATGGACATAGCATACAGCAAGAAGGTATGGAATGGTCGCGTGGTCGCGACATCCCTAGTGGTCAAGGGGAGAATGCAACGGACTAGAACTCTATAAAGAGCGTAGTCCTGGACCCGGAGATCTATTGACTGAAACCGTCTAACCAAAGGGTTTCGGGCATCTCTATAGAAATATGAATAAAGGGTGTCCAGATCAATATGGGAGTAGGGAGGATCAAAGGGAGGGTCTCTCGGAGGGTAACAGCAGAACGCGGACTGGGAAGGTCGTAGTCCAAGGAATCTATTAAAAAACGTGGGTGAGACAGTCAGAGGCATCCCCTGTACTGTGGTGATATAGCTAAGGTCATCTTGTTTGACTAGGTTGTTGTAAAACTCTGCACATGGGGTCGTGTTCACAGGATGGGTGCAGAAGACAAGATGGTCAAGTTGATAGAAATTGATGACGTCCATAGCTACTAGACAGTGCTGAGTAAAAAATTGCCTATTTAAGAAACTGTTAGTGATATGAGAGAAGTGTCCTAAGGCAATCGCCTTATGATTGTAATCATTTATTTTAATAAATGAATATTCACTATTTGAGTATACATGTTTATGTATTTGATTGAGATCTTAAACTCATTTACTGAATGTCCGCAATACAATTCACAGCATGAGAGAATTTGTGATGAATTCACAACTAGTGATTATCTCTACATGTGCAATTGTGAAGTATTGAAATTGTCCCTAGTCGATGAATTGATAAAAACGGACACTATCAATTCTGTTGAGACTAGCATGGGTTATTCTCTAATCAGCTGATTCTCACTGGCTGGTGACATTGGGATGTCCGGAGATAAACATGAATGCTAGTTAAGGGAACTAGTTCATTGGAGTGACTGGCTGTAAAACTTCATATGGTAATCTACATATAGATATGTCAATGAAGTTCTTACTGCAGCTTAAGTGCGATGTTCCTTTCACTTGCGGTGTTCAAGTCATCTTGGTCATGAAGACTTATACTTTGACATCTTAAGCAAGCATCTCCAAGGATGTGTGGACCCAGGATGGTTGGGTATAAGCCGAAGTGCCCGAAGATGTTTGAACAGTCTACAAAGGATTCACCACTCCTTGCGAGGAGATGTATACCCAAGGCCTATCGTCGGATTGTTACTCGAAGCCTCTGGCCAGAGCATCACATGTTCAGAGTATGAATCTCTCAGATACATGAGAGTAATTAGAATCCGTATGACAAGAAAAACATTACTTGGGCAAGCTGTGACGTAGTCAGCCTAGTGGGGACTGACACACATAGACCGTGTCCTGAACCAAGTGGGTATAAGATGGTGAAGGGAATGGGGCACGATTCATTATAGCTGCTGAAGGGTTTTAGAATTGTTTCTGAGGTCAACCGTTGATCTTTCGATTAATTGGGGATCATGATGTACTACTAGGTCATGATCTTTCTGAAGACTTATACTTTGACATCTTAAGCAACCAAGAGGATCATGATGTACTACTAGGTGCCACTCATGATCGTTCTATAATTGGTTAATTATAGACGACCAACATAAATCGAAAGCCTATTTAGTCACACGCACTACGAGTAATCCGAGGGATTTAAAACGAGTTGAAAATTGGATTTTCCGATCAAGAGAGATAAGTCGAATCTGAATTTTTCAGAGACGCATCGGAAGCATAAAATGGCTAAGTCTTTTGAAGGCTTATTGGATGAATTAAATGAGTTTAATTCATATGATCTTGGCTTGGGTTTGGCCGGCCAAAGAGGGTCCCTACCCTCTTTGTTTGGCCGGCCACATTAAAAGGGAAAAACCAAATTGTTTGGTTGAAATTATAAAATAAACCAAGTGTGGTTTGTTTTATAAAATTATGGATAATATAAATTTTATATTATCCACCTAGTGGGATAAGGCTTTGTTGTTGTTGTTGTTGTTGTATGGATAATATAAATTTTATAAACCGAGGTTTCGTTAATTATTTTCATGGAAATTAAAATAAACTTTGAATAGTTTATTTTATTTTATAAAATCAATTATGAATTGATTTTTCATGATAAGAAAAATTTATATGATAAATTTCTTATGAAAATTTATTCCATAAGAAAAGGGAGACATGGTTGTTTTTATCATAAATTAAATTATGATAAAAACTTGGCATGATCGAATAAATCATAAAAATTTATATGATAAATTTCTTATAAAAATTTATTCCATAAAAAGGAGACTTGGCGGTTGAGAGACTACTATATAAAGGAACCAAGGCAAGGCTTGGAATCCAATCAAAGAGATCTAGAAATAAGCCCTCTCTCTCTCTCCTTCTCTCCCTCTCCCTCCTCTAGTGCCGCCGACCCTAAAAGGAGAACCCCTTTTGCCGTGAGCTTCAGCCACCACCAAGCAACTGCCGAAGAAGAAGAAGAAGCTGGCGCAACTCCTTCCTTCCTCCTGGAATCTTGATTCCGTTCTTCGTTTGGTGGTTAGTCTTCCCATCTCTCTCTTGGTATTCTTGTCGTGCCTTTGGAGAATCTAGTAGTTCTTGTTGGCACGAAACTCGTGGCTTTGCGAAGTCATCCCGAAGAAAACTCGGCGTGGACGTGAATAGAGATGGAGCTTCTAAGGGATGCTTACGGTTGGATCTCGTCCCTTTCTTCGAGTTACGCGAGGTAACAAGTAAATTAGTTTACGTTTCTACAAAATTTTAAATATATGATCATGTCTACACAACATAAGGTTGCATGTTAGATGTGTGGTTAAATAATTTGAGAAATTATTTATGCTAAATCTTCCGCTGCATGTAATTAATTTTAAAATTACGAACCCGCATCCATGTCAACATGCACCCGGTCCCAACAGTGGTATCAGAGCCGGTTAGTGTTCGACATAATCATATAATTGTTTTGCGGAAAACTTTGTCATGATCTCAATTTTGGAAAAATTTTCAATTATGGAAACTTTTCAATTATGGTAAATTTTAGATTTAGGAATTTAAAAGTTTGGAAATCCTCATGAAATTTCGCAAACTTTTGAAATATACCTATTTCTGAAATTTTATGATAATTGTGAAAGCTTTCCATTTTGGAAACTTTCCAATTTTGGAAATTTCCTATTTTGGAAAATTTCTAATTTTGGAAATACGTAAATTTTCTTTGTACCAGAAACTTACAATTATTCTGAAAATTTTATTTTTGGAAACTTTCCATTTATGGAAAGCTCGCAATTTTGGGCACTTTCTTTCGAGAAAGTCTAGACAAATTATGGAATATTAATTGGCATTTAAATTCATAATTGAAAATTAAATTATTTACAAAATTCTTTATTTTGGATTGAGCCTCGGGGAGCCGCCAATTTAAAGTTAGTTGTTATAATTAAATTTCCTAAATTGAATTTAAATTGTCAAATGTTTAATTTCGATTGAGCCTCGGGGAGCCGTCCAAATTATATTATCAATAAATTCTTATTTTGGATTGAGCCTCGGGGAGCCGTCCAAATTAAGTTATTTATTGATATTAATTTTCCATAAATAAAATATATGATCAAATCTTGGAAATTTTTGAGGTGATTCTTAAACGATAATTTCTTTATTTGATTTAAGAGGTGATACTCTTACATATTATTGTCTCCAAAATTAATTAGAAAAATTATTTCCTATAGAATATATTTCCTTAAATAAGATTTTCATGAAAATAATATGTGCTTGAATTAAGGGAATCTGTCTCTTAATTTAATAAGATTTGATTTAGAGAAATCAAAGTCTTAAACATATTATTTCCGAAATTGATTATGACAATTTAGGAAATTGTTTCCCAAAACAATTCCTTGAATAAAGTGTGAAATTAGAATTAGGAAATCCGGTTCCTAATTCAATTAATGAGACTTGATAAATTAAATCACATACATACTTTATTAAGGAAATCGTTAGAATATGACATAATTATATGTCATGAATGTGCTTAAAAGAAAAGGATGAGGCCCAAAACCCCTTTCAAAATATTAAGGCCAACACCTTCCATTAATATGGTTAGAACCGGAGTTTTGTTTCTCGTTTGGGTTGATGGACACATCCATGCCCGGCTTGAATCTCGACATGTTCAAACCATGGAATTAGTTTATGATTAATATAGTTGGAGTCAGAGGTCAATCCTTAGTTTTGGTTGTTGGACACATCCAAGCCTGACTAAACGGTTGAATGAGCTCCAACCATATTAAAACTATTTCTTGATTAATGGGTCAGCCTTAAGCTTGGAGCATCGATTTGTTGTGCCACAGTCAAGGTCGATGTAAAGAGAGGTGCAGTTGGGTGCTGTGTATATTGTTGCATACTTGTTAATGAGTTAACAACCCAATGATTTATGCAAACATTCAATTAATTGATAGCATAAAGTGGTAGTTACATATATGTGATATGTAATCGGTATAATTACCTACCTTCATAGCTAAGAATAACTTGATGGCCACAGCCATGGTTGTTCTTATCTATGGTTGGATATCAACCTATTTGGAGATGATCCTACGATCTCCCGAATTGATAAAAAGGGTTATTCAATTCGAAAAATAAATAGGATTTAATTAATGTATGTTGATGCATTCTTTATCATTCTTCTCACATAAGCTCAATTTGTATTTCTAGGATAATCACTTGATCATGTCTTCTCTGAATTTGCGTTCCATTTTGGACACCAATAAGCTGACTGGGCCAAACTTCATGGACTGGCTTCGAAACCTGAGGATAGTCCTCAAGGCAGAAAAGCTTGCTTATGTCCTTGAAGATCAACTTCCCAACCGTCCTCCAGAAGATGCAACTCCAGACCAGTTAGTGGCCTATCAGAAACATGTGACCGATTCTGAACTTGCGAGTTGTATCATGTTAGCCGCTATGGTACCTGAGCTACAAAAGCAGCATGAGCATATGGATGCTTATACCATCCTCTTCCATCTTCATGAGCTGTTTGACGAGCAGGCGAGATCCGAAATGTTCGAGGTCTCCAGACTCCTCTTCGCCTCTATGATGCAGGAAGGCACTTCTGTCTCACAGTTTGTGTTGAAGATGTTGGGGTACATTGAGCGACTAGGCGCACTCGGTTTTGCAATGGATCACGAGCTAAGTATTGACTTAATTCTGCATTGTTTGCCCAAAAGTTACTCACAATTTGTGATGAACTATCGGATGAACAAGCTGGAGACTATCATTCCTGAGTTGCTCAACCTGCTGAAGACTATAGAGCCTTCTGTGAAGCAGGATCAGAAAACGGTACTATTAGTTGGTTCCTCGAAGAAAGGTTCTAAGAGAAAGGCCAAGGAATAGAATAAGGGAAAGAAAAAAAAGGCCAAAAAGACTGAAAAGACACCAAAAGGCACTTACCATCACTGTGGCAAGGAGGGTCACTGGCGAAGAAACTGCAAGGTTTATCTTGAGTCCTTGAAGAAGAAGACATCCGATGCCCCATCCTCTTCAGGTATCTTCGTTATTGAATGTCACTCTATTTCCTCAACCACCTGGGTACTTGATACTGGGTGTAGCTCATATATATGTAATGACATACAGGGGCTAAGGAATAGAACTCGTCAAGGGAGAAGCGAATTTGCGAGTTGGAAATGGAGCAAAGATTGCTGCTGTTGCCATCGGAACATATTTGCTAAAGCTCCCTACTGGACGTGTCTTAGAATTGGATAATTGTTATTTTGTTCCTTCGTTAATAAAGAACATTGTATCTATTTCATGCTTGAATGAAAAGGGTTATCATTTAACTTTTAGTAACAATTGTTGTTACATAACTTTAAATGGTGTTCTTTATGGGACCGGAACTTTGTGCAATGGTATCTACACGTTAGATTTATCCGGTGACGTTTTCAATATCGAAGTTAGCAACAAACGTGCTCGAATAGATAATCAAATAGACTCCTATACGTGGCATTGTCGTCTTGGCCATGTAAGTAAGAAACGCATGACCAAATTACACCGATGTGGAATTCTGGAATCATTTGAACCCGGTTCATTTGATACATGCGAATCATGCTTAAAAGGCAAGATGGCCAAATTACCCTTTTCCGGAAAAGGTAAACCAGTGGGAGAATTGCTTGGTCTAATACATACTGATGTATGTGGACCAATGTCAACTCTTGCACAAGGAGGCTATAGCTACTTCATTACCTTTATCGATGATCACTCACGATTCGGGTATGTGTTCTTAATGAAACACAAATCTGAAGCTTTTGAGAAATTCAAAGAGTTCAGAAATGAAGTAGAGAAACAGCTTGGCAAAAGTATTAAGATACTTCGATCCGATCGGGGTGGTGAATACTTAAGTCAAGAGTTTCAAGATTATCTTAGGGACAATGGGATATTGTCTCAATGGACTCCGCCGTATACACCACAGCATAATGGTGTATCTGAGAGGCGTAACCGAACCTTGATGGACATGGTTAGATCTATGATGAATCATGCAACTCTTCCAAAATCCTTTTGGGGCTATGCACTTAAGACAGCTGTTTACTTGCTAAACAGAGTCCCGACCAAGGTAGTCTCTACTACTCCATATGAGACGTGGAATAGTAAGAAACCTCATTTAACTCACCTTAAAATATGGGGTTGTCCTGCTTATGTGAAGCGGACTGTATCAGACAAATTTGATTCTAAGTCTGATAAATGTATATTTATTGGATACCCTAAGGAAACGAAGGGTTACCAATTCTATCATCCCTTGGAACAAAAGGTGTTTGTTTCAAGGCATGCTGTATTTCTAGAAAAAGAATTTCTTTTACAAGAAAACAGTGGGAGTAGTATTGAACTTGAAGAAGTTCAAGAAACTCCAATAGACATTACAGAGACACCTAGTATAGACCCACAACCAATAACTCATAATGATGAGCTATCAGTTGAACCTAAAACAACACCACCTCTTCGTAGGTCTGATAGGACACGCAATATTCCAGAGAGATACGGATTTCTCATAAGTGAATCGAACGACGTGTTACTCATTAGCGATGATGAACCTATCAGTTATGAAGATGTTCTGAAAAGTTTAGAAAGGGGCAAATGGCTTGAAGCCATGAAGTCGGAAATGGATTCCATGTACGAAAATCAAGTATGAGACTTGGTTAACCCACCTGAAGGGATTAAGCCCATAGGGTGCAAGTGGGTTTTCAAGAAGAAAACCGACATGGAAGGTAATGTTGTTACCTTTAAGGCTAGATTAGTGGCAAAAGGATATCGTCAGAAACAAGGAATTGATTATGACGAAACCTATTCGCCAGTAGCTATGCTTAAATCCATTCGGATGCTCCTGGCCATAGCAGCTCATTATGATTATGAGATATGGCAAATGGATGTGAAAACAGCTTTCCTTAATGGAAACCTGCTTGAGGATGTATACATGATACAACCTGAAGGTTTCACATCGGTTGATAAAACCAAATATGCAAGCTTCGACGATCCATATATGGACTGAAGCAAGCATCCAGGAGCTGGAACATCCGTTTTGATGAGACAATCAAAGAGTTTGATTTCTCACAAAATCCTGACGAACCTTGTGTGTACAAGAAGGTTAGTGGGAGTGCAGTCGTATTCCTAGTATTATATGTCGATGACATATTACTTATAGGAAACGATATATCAGTCTTACAGTCGGTTAAAATTTGGTTGTCCAAAACTTTCTCCATGAAAGACCTGGGAGAAGCAACCTATATCCTTGGGATTAGAATCTATAGAGATAGATCAAAACGGTTGCTTGGTCTTTCGCAGTCTACATATATAGACCGAGTGCTAAAAAGGTTTAGCATGTCGGAATCCAAGAAAGGTTACCTTCCCATCAGGCATGGGATCAACCTTTCAAAGTCTATGTGTCCGCGCACAGAAGACGAGAGGATTTGCATGAATAAGATTCCTTATGCATCCGCGATAGGATCTATCATGTATGCTATGTTATGTACTAGGCCCGATGTATCGTATGCTCTGAGCGTCACAAGCAGATACCAGTCTGATCCAGGAATGGATCATTGGGCGGCTGTCAAGACAATCCTTAAGTACTTAAGAAGAACTAAGGATGTGTTCCTAATATATGGAGAAGGTGATATGGTAATACGTGGGTATACAGATGCCAGTTTCCAGACAGATAAGGATGACTCCAAATCTCAGTCCGGATACGTATTTATTTTGAATGGAGGCGCAATAAGTTGGAAGAGTTCCAAGCAAGACACTGTAGCGGATTCTACCACGGAAGCGGAATATATTGCAGCTTCGGAAGCAGCAAAGGAAGCAGTCTGGATCAAGAAGTTTGTCTCAGAACTTGGTGTGGTTCCAACCATTGATGAAGCAATACCGGTTTACTGCGACAACAATGGAGCTATTGCACAAGCAAAGGAACCA
>JAGFNQ010002258.1:0-38449 GCA_024364735.1 Boesenbergia rotunda | reverse complement strand
AAACTAAGAATGATGAAAGCCTTTCATACCAAGCCCGGGGAGCTTGTTTCAAACCATACAAGGCTTTTCTTAGTTTATAGACATGCCTAGGGTAATTTGGGTTTTCAAACCCGGGTGGTTGCTCTACATATACCTCTTCCTTAATGACCCCATTAAGGAATGCCGACTTCACATCCATTTGGTGAAGTGTGAAACCTATGTGAGCAGCATATGCTAATAAAATTCTAATTGACTCTAATCTAGCTACGGGGGCATATGTCTCATCATAGTCAAGGCTCTCTACTTGATTAAACCCCCTAGCTACCAACCTAGCTTTATTTCTAGTTATCTTTCCTTGATCATCTAGCTTGTTCCTAAAGACTCATCTAGTGGTGACATTGGTACAACCATTAGGCCTAGGAACTAACTCCCATACTTCACTCCTTTCAAATTGATTTAACTCCTCTTGCATAGCTAGGACCCAATCCACATCACCTAATGTCTCATCAATAGATTTTGGTTCTAATTGAGAAATCAAGGCAATTTGACTACTTTGTTCCCTAAAGTAAGACCTAGTCCTCCCTCCTTGAGTGACATCACCCACTATTTGGTCAATGGGGTGATCTTGGTGAAGCCTTAAGGGCCTAGAGGTTATGGGTTCATTGGTTACATGATGCTCATCCTCTAGTGCACTTCTCGCTCCCCCTTGATCATTGTCCTCCAAATGTAGGTCTTGAATTTCTTGGGTTGGGGGTTGACTTTCTTCTATGTCCTTATCAATAGAAGATTTCCTAGGGTAGGTGTTGGCAGACTCATCAAACTCCACATTAGATGACTCCTCAATTACCTTAGTCCTTTTGTTATATACCCTATATCCTCTACTAGTGCATAAATAACCAACCAAGATCCCCTCATCTGCTTTAATTCAAACTTCCTTAACTCATCCTTGGTGTTCAAAATGTACACTTTACATCCAAAAATCCTAAAGTAATGAACTTGTGGAATTCTCCCATTCCACAAGTCAAATGGTATTTTTCCTAAAAATCTATGAATTAATACCCGATTTTGGATGTTTCAAGCGGTATTTACCGCTTCGGCCCAAGAGTAGCTAGGAAGTGAATATGCATTATGCATAGTCGTAGCGGCTTCTTGCAAAATTCTTTTTTCCTTTCTACTACACCATTTTATTGAGGAGACCTTGGGCATGAAAATTTATGCTTGTACCCATTTTCTACACAAAATTGTAAGAAGTTTGAGTTTTGGAACTCCCCACCATGGTCACTCCTAATTTGGTTGATTTTGAGGTGTTTCTCTTTTTCAACCCGCTTACTAAAGCCCATGAAAATTTCTAAGGTATCATCCTTATGTTTCATGAAAAATACCCAAGTAAATCTAGAAAAATCATCTACAATAACCAAACAATATTTACTTCCTACCAAGGATGGAGTACTATGACAATCAAATAAATCCATATGCAATAATTCTAAAGGTAAAGTAGTGCTAGTTAAGGTTTTACCTTTGTGTGATGACCTAGATTGCTTACCCTTTTGGCATGCATCACACATCTTGGTCTTTTCGTACTTGATCATGGGAAGCCCCTTCACCAACTCCTTCTTGGCAACTCTTGCAATATTCTTCATGTTGATGTGCCCAAGTCATCGGTGCCACAACCATCCTTCTTCTTCTTTAGATATGAGACACTTAGGAAAATTGTTAGAAGCATAAGCAAGATTAAGATAGTAAAGATTTCCCTCTCTATATCCTTCTAGCATAACACTTTCGGATCCATTTTGTTTAATTAGACACATTCTAGCATGAAACTCAACCCTATATCCCCCATCACAAAGTTGACATACACTAAGTAAATTAAATTCCATTCCTTTAATTAAAAGAACTTTATGGATAGTGATTGTAGGAGATATCTCAATGGTTCCCCTACCAATTATTTTGAGTTTCCCACTATTTCTGAAAGATACGGTGTCTTCTCTTCGATAGCTAATAGTGGTGAACTTGCTTACATCTCCGGTCATGTGCCTTGAACACCCGCTATCTACTATCCACATATTTGAGGCTCCCTTCACCTTCACATATACAACATGGAAAACACAAGCTTTTGGTACCCAAATCTTAGTTCCACAAGAATCATTTAAATATTTCTTTAGTACCAAGCCTTCTTTATATTTCCCTTAACCCCTTGTCTTCTAGAGGCACCCTTTCTACCCATGAGTGAAACAAAAGCTACCTCCTTGGTTTTTGTCCTATAACCTATCCCGGGTTTGTTGTATGCGGCTCTTTGGCTATTTATTATCATATCAAGGTTGCTAGAGCCAACTTGAAATTTCCTAAGTGCCCTGGTGAGGTCCTCTACCTTTTCCCTTAGTTTCCTATTTTCTTTTTCCAAACATGCATCATTTGAAACAATAGAGGGAACATGCAAATTATCCTTAGCTTTCATTGATTCTAATTTAAGCATGCAAACTTCATGTAACGACCTGAAAAATTCTCATAATATTTTGTTTAAAATATTGAGCATGACTAGATAATTTTCCGAGGGACCTAGAAATATTAATACGAATCCTAGCCTAGAAATCCATGTTTTCTCATTTAAATTGGGAAAAATAAGCACTAATGGGCTTTATATAAGTTTTCTAGTACCATAATTATTGGTGATTTTAGGTAAAAATTAATATAAATATAAAGATGTTTTAATGAGAAATATCAACATAATTATGGGGGAATTTTTAAGGGATTTTTGAAATAATAGGGAATTAAATAAAAATAAAATATAAAAAAAAATTAGTGCATGCACCAAGGATTGAACCTTGGACCTCTTGTACAACCATGCATGCTCTAATCAATTCACCTAGCAAGGGAGTGCTATGAGGAAATGAAGTGGATTGTGGTTAAGGCTTAGGGAAAATGAATGGTCATCCACCATGATTCTTCACTTGCCCTCCTTGATGTGTTATAAAGAGAGAGCTTGGGAGTTACTTTCTCCCTTCCATCAATTTCACCTTTCTTCTTCTTCCTTCCTCATCCTAGCCGAAACCTCAAGGAGAGGTTTCCCTTTGGAAAAGCTTCACAAAAGGGTTTCTCTTTCAAGATCCAAAGTTTTTACAAGGTTGCAAAGGGCTAAGGGTGATCAAGGGACAACAAGGTCTTCATCATCTTCCCTTTTAAGGTCTAAAAACCAAGATAACCCAAGGTAAGACCCCCTCACCTGTGGTGTAATGGTTTTTCTTGATATGGTCATGATCTAAGCATCTGGTTTGAGATCCAAGTTGAAAAATCCATGAAAAGGGGACTTAGGGTTTCGGCCCTTCCATGTTTCTAGGGCTAGGACTGGTTTTAACTCTCTAATGATGGTTCTTATGCCTCCTTATGATGTAAGTGATGTTAGTGGTGATTAATGTGAATTTTTGCATGCTAGATGGCTCCTCCAAGTTTCGGCCAAGACCCCTAAACTATGGATGGAACTTGATCTAACCCTCAACATGTTTAAATTGTTTCCCCTATGACATGATGGATAGTGATTGGATTCTATGATAATTTCTCTATGAATTTCATGGGCCTTTAGGTTTCGGCCAAGGGCTAATTTAAGGCTAAGGGATTAGGGTTGGCTTTAGCTATGGGATCAAAGGTTTTCTATAGCATTTTATGTTGTATGGGATGTCATTTGTGACCTATATGAATTGTTCCATGGACCTAGGGGTTTCATAGGGTTTTCGGCCAAGGCCATAACCTAGGACTTGGAGTGGGTTAAGACCACAAGAATGCATGTTTATAGGGTACTATGATGTATGTATATGCTTAAGTATGTTGGAAGAATTTTATGCCAATGAAAACCCTAGCTTATGTGTCAAGAATTGTATGTTAGGTCACTTGTAATGATAATTCATAAATGTTTAGACATGTGCCATGAACCCAAGGAAATGTATCATGTACGAAAAGACCTAGGCATGTTTGTCCATGTACCATGACCATGCATATTCTTATGAATCAAGATGCTAAATATGTAGGTATGCCATGATTTAGAAATGATATGTATGCATGCCATGAGTTATGAATTATATGTATGCATGACATGTTATGAATGAAAATGATGAATGAAGTTAAAGTTCATGCCTTCAAGGCATAATGATGATATGGAATGAAAATGATGAATGAAGATATGATTCATGCCTATAAGGCATAATGATGATGTTAAGCATTAAGAATGAATGAATATGCTATGAATGTTGTATGATGAATGTTGTATGAATGAAGAAGCATGTGAAAGTATTTTATTTTTAAGAATGGGCTTGTACCGGACCTGAATAAGGTCCACGGTTTTGGACTACCAATGAAGCTGTCCACGGTTCGGGACTACCGATGAAGCTGTCCTTACGGTTCGGGACTACCGATGAAGCTGTCCTTACCCTAGTAGGTCGAGATTAGCTACCTCGTATTTACTTAGGGATGCGCGCATATGATGAATGAATGTGGTACAAGCCAGGGCCCCAATGAATGTTATGATTATGTTTAAGTATTTAAAAGTATGATTTTAAACTAAGCATTCTTATGATATATGCATTTACCCATGCATCCATCCATGTTATGCATTATGTTTATGAAAAGTATGTTTATGAAAAGTATGTTTATGCAAAGTATGATAATGCAAAGTATGTTCATGTTAATTATGATGCCATGATTATGTTTATGTTCATGTAAATTATGATGCCATGATTATGTTTATGTTCATGTAAATTATGATGCCATGATTACGTTTATGTTCATGTAAATTATGATGCCATGAGTATGTTTAGGTTCATGTGATTATGATGCCATGATTATGTTTATGTTCATGTAAATTATGATGCCATGATTATGTTTATGTTCATGTAAATTATGATGCTATGATTATGTTTATGTTCATGTAAATTATGATGCCATGAGTACGTTTATAATGTTTAGGTTCATGTGATTATGATGCCATGATTATGTTTATGTTCATGTAAATTATGATGTCATGATTATGTTTATGTTCATGTAAATTATGATGCCATGATTATGTTTAGGTTCATGTAATTATGATGCCATGATTATGTTTATGTTCATGTTAATTATGATGCCATGATTATGTTTATGTTCATGCTAAAGTATGATGCCACGATATCGATGTACATGCTAAATTCAGATGGCATGATTTTATTTATGTGTATGCTGAAATGATGATGCCATGATTGTGTAAATGTTCATGATAAGAAGTATGCTATGATATGTAGGATTGAAGCATTATGTTCGTGTTTATACGACATATGGATTTTGTGAGTAGGAAAAGGGTTTTACTAAGCCTCTGTGCTTATAGTCTTATTTTCTTATACCGCAGATCAAGCAAGAGATTGCTAAGGGAAGCAGCAGGAGAGGCTAGAACATGGATGTGTAGTAGTGACATGGCCAAGAAACCCTCTCATTTCACTTATTGCATGTTTTATGATCTGACAATGCTTACTTTGGGTTATGCTCAACTTATGATAATTATGCCTAAGAAACAACCTACTATACGTGATGTTATGGATAAATTACTTGCTACCTGAAATGCTTATGAATAAGTCATGGAAAGTTGATATCATGATGCTATGCATGCTGATAATATGCTATCTGAAATGCTTATGAATAAGTTATGGAAAGTTGATGTCATGATGCTGGGTATGCTAGTAATATGTTAAGTATAATGTCACCATGTCCATGAATGATAGCCCAGACATGTGTATATGATTTAAGTACTAGTTATTCCGCTATATTAAGATGTTACATATGCACATGTATGTTTAGCGTAACGCCGCTTAGAAAAAAAAAACGGGCGTTACACTTCAATCTTTAATTCCTTAACTTTCCTCTTAGCCTTAGCCAAATCAACATTTGTACTAGTAATAATTTTGATAAGAGTAGATGAGGGTAAGCTGTATACCTCACTTACTGAAGCCTCGAATTCGAATGATGAGGCTTCACTTTCATCTCCACTACTAGAACTCTTCTCATCATTGGATGACTCCAAATTGTCCACTCCCATTAGTGCGAAGTGGGACACATGTTCTTCTTCCTCCGAAGATGATGGATTATCCCAAGTAGCTTTGAAGCTTGTGGCATTCTTATCTTTTCCCTTCGATTTCTTCTTGTCACCCTTCTTCCTATCCTCCTTCTCTTCTCTTCTCTTTAGTTGTGGACACTCATTCTTCATGTGTCCCTCTTGGTGGCAATTATAACAAATAATGTCCTTCCCTTTGCTCTTGCTCTTTGAACCTTTCCTAGCATAAGATTTGTTAGAAAAATTTTTAAAGGCTCTACGCATTTTCCTTACCATGAAAGCTTCTTGGTCACTATCCATTGATGTGTTTGACTCCTCCGAGTCGGACGATGATGAACACACAACCTTCTTCTTTTTCTTTTCCTTTTCTACAATGAACGCTACACTTTTTTCGTTAGATGAAATGTTAGCTTGCTCATGTAACTCAAACTCACAAAACAAATCATCTAACTTTACCATAGAAAGATCCCTTGATACTTTGTAGGCATCAACCATTGATACCCACAATGTAGTCCTAGGGAATGATTGTAAAACATACCTCACAAGATCGCGGTTCTCAACCTTCTCACCAATTATATGTAGCTCGTTGATAATTTTTTTTTACCCTTCCATGTAGTTGGCTAACTGTCTCGTTGGTCTTCATTGATAGTGATTGTAGTTGAGCCACCAAGAGGTCCTTCTTTGCCCTCCTTGACTCGTTTGAACCTTCGTAGAGCTCGACTAGCTTCTCCCATAATTCCTTGGCGCTCTTGAAAGACCCCACCTTATTGAGTTGTTCCTTTGATAGTCCACATTGAAGCGTTGTGGTGGCCTTGGCATTGGCTTGTGCCTTCCTCATCACCTCCATGGTCCAACTCCTCATTGGTAGTGGCTCTCCTTGTTCATTGACGGGTGTGTCAAAGCCATCTACAACACTCATCCAATTCTCAATATAGTTCATCAAATAGTACTCCATCCAACCTTTCCAATAGGCGAAGTTATTTCCATCGAAGAACGGTGGTCTTGCGGCGCTATAGCCCTCTTGAAACTTCATTTCTTGAGTGCTCTGGTTGACGGTGAGTTCTCCCGAAGCGAACCGGCTATGATACCACTTGTTAGATCATGGCGCTTGCTAGAGGGGGGGTGAATAGTAATTTTTCAAACTTTCTCTACAAGATTGTTAGCACAATACAAGCAATATAAAAAACAAATGTAAGATCCAATGCTAATTCACATATTTTACTTGGTATCCACCACGAAAGGTGACTAATCCAAAGATCCACGCACAAGCACACACTTCACTATGAAACGCTCCTTCAAGGTGGAGAAAACCTTTACAAGGTTGTCTTCTTCCTCTTTACAAGATGAAAATAAACACGAGAGGAAGATATGAACACTTCTTGCACGAACATCACTTTGGTACAGTAAAGGATCGTACCTTCCTCGTGCCAAAAAGTCCTCTTTAAATAAGAGTAAAGGACAACTCCACGAGTTGTCCAGCCTGGGGCAGTCGACTGGTCTAGCCTTAATTGCTAGCCAACGGCTAACTCAACGACTATATTTCGGGGTTACCAGTCGACTGCCCCTGGGGCAGTCGACTGGCCCGGGGTCTCAAACATTCTGTGAGTTTGAGAATTGGTTGGCAGTTGATTGCCTTTCTACCAGTCGACTGCCCAGCCTATACAATCTCCCTTTCTCACTCTGAAGACCCTCCTTGACCCTTCTTCACGTGTGCCTTCAGGTACATTCTCTTGGCTTGCCCCTTGAAGTCCTCTTACACCGGCTATCATCCCTCGGATGCGCACACAAGCCTTCCCTTCGCTTCCCTCCATGCCACCCTTCACGTGTGCCATTTGAAGTCCACTTCTTGGCTTGCCCTTAGAGTCCTCCTCCCTCGGCTCTCGTCCCTCGGATAGGTCCTCTATGTGTGATTCTCCAAGTCCTGCAAACTTAATCACACATATCAAATAACAAGATAACACCCTAACCTTAAACATGTTGACACACACATCAAAACTATGATCTCCTCGATCATTCTTGGGTCGATTGCCCCAACAAAAATAAAGCAACCTACTCAAATAATAAAAACAACCATGCATTTAAGGAAAAAGAATCTATAGAATCAAGTAAGAAGTACCCGCCTCATAAATATAGTGTGCGTATCAGAGAGAACCCCTCATGATCAATGCACGAATCCAATCAAAGTCCTGTATCAAAGACATAGATTATCTATTTATAAAATTAAATAATTAGCTAAAGCACATTTAAACAAAATTAGGAAAAAATCCTAGTTACGATATCTACTTAATCAAATAGTAAATAATAATGAGTTCCTTTCTATTAGGACCGAAAGGAATTTATATATCTCTACAATGGTATGATATTGTCAACTCTGGGCCTAAGCCCTCATGATTTTGCTCTTGGCCTCTCCCAAAAGTCCTCATACTAATGGAGATATCTTTTTTCCTTATAAGCCTATGATCTTTCCCATATGTTTTCGATGTAGAACTATGTTTGCAACCTTGCAACCCCAATAATCCCCCCCCCCCCTCAAATAAAGGACCAGAAGCCCCCCTCAAGCGAAAATCCTTTCCGTTTGATGTCCGATCCTCAACCCACTATGACTTTCTACCCCTCGGTCCACCCGACCTATTAGGACTTCACCGCCTTGCCGCAACTAGGACTTCTCTGAACGGTGTCTAGTCCTCTTGATCAAGACACGGGAGCCCACACATCCTTTATTCAAGGTTTAACTCACATGGTTAGATCTGGATCATGGCTCTAGCTCGTGCTTCTTCCGGAGGTTAGTCAGGTGAAGAGCGACCTGACTCTGATACCAATTGTTAGGGCCGAAAGAAATTTAGATATCTCTACAATGGTATGATATTGTCTACTTTGGGCCTAAGCCCTCATGGTTTTGCTCTTGGGCTCTCCCAAAAACCCTCATACCAATGGAGATATCTCTTTTCCTTATAAGCCTATGATCTTTCCCATGTGTTTTCGATGTGGGACTATGTTTGCAACCTTGCAACCCCAACACTTCTTAACCTAATCATCACAATTCGGTTATTAGACAAATTCCCAAATTAATCCAAGGGACCTCCTAGACCACCACCTAATCCTCGAACCTCACAACCACAAGAGTCAAGGTATACACAGCAATATGCAAAGAAACACAGCAACAAAACCTACACAACTACAAGACCATCCAACCCCCAAATCAACCTCACAACAGTCGCAAAAAGGGTCACAACATATCGTCCAAAATAGACCCATTCTCCAAAAGAAAAAAACACTTACGACACAAGGTCACTAGGTCACGGCAGGGTTGCAAAACAAGAAAAAATCAACACAAAGTAGTTCCCAAAATCCACTCACAGCAACACATATCAAAACCAAAAATCCACACTACGACCTATAATCTCAAAACGATTATGAATATTAGAAACAATTCTAAACAATTAGCATTTCGATCAAGCTACACAACCTCATCTAAGAGCATCTTCTACACAAGAATTCACTGTTGGTTCTGAAAGCACCAGATCAAACCTAGTTTTGATAAGTGGCAAAGGATTCAAGTTAAGCGGGTTTGTTAGTACTGATAAACTTGTGAAGCTTGCAGGAAAGTCCTAGATAAGCTAGGCAAGAAGTCTTGACCTGCAGGGTTGAGCTCGAAGTCCAAGTCAGTGATTGGGCAACGAAGACATGGTGAGTGAAGTCGAGCACGGAGTCTTGGTCCGGGGGGCCGAGCAGAAGACTTTGTCGAGCGGGGATTGCGGACAGGAGTCGAGATGGGTCTAGATCGAACGTCGTCGAGTTCCAGGTTCTCGGAGGTCGAGCAAAAGTCCAACCAGAGGAGCCGATTGGCAAAAGGTAAACTCTCCTGAGAGGAGTAGGTGAGGACGAATTCCCTGAGATGGAACAGTAGGCGTCGGTCCGACCTAGGGTTTCAGGTGAAACCTGAAAGTCAGGACCAAGACAACACTAGTGTAAATCCATACATGCATTAATTCTATTTATTATTATGGAACTAACCCTTGTTGCAGCTGAAGAAGTTGACTCAGTTGGACTAGGGCGCCTGAATGGGACTCAGGCGCCTAGGAGTGGCAACGGGTGGCTAAGCTGGCGCAACGGTCAAGCTTGCACGACGAGTGCTGAGTGGAGGAGCCACGTCGACACTCAAATGCCTAAAAGGGATTAGGGCACCTGAGCCAGGATAGAGTTTGACTGCACAGTGGATAGAGTTGTCGCCTGAGACGCTGTGACTAGGGCACCAGAATGGCCATTCAGGCGCTTAAAAGACTACTATATAAAGCGATCGAGGCAGCCCCCCAGGATATCAATTCTAACTCTGCAATCATTCTACTCTTCTATGTGCTGCGCGATCAAAGTCTCGACAAACACCGAAATGTTGTCTGACTCTCCGAGCGAAAGTCTTCAACTCTTCAATGGAGTCGGTATATTTGTATTATTTCAATTGCACACTTAAATATTGTAATCTCTACATTCTTCCGTTTATTAGTGATTTCCCAACGCAAATGATCAAGGATTGCGGGCCTTGCAGTAGGAGCCATCAAGACTCCGAAGCAAGTAAAAAGAACTTGTGTTAGCGTGTTGTGTTCTATTTTCCGCTGCGTACTCAATCAAATCCGAAAGTTTTTCTAAGAGATATTCACCCGTCCCCCTCTATCACTCTATCTCGATCCTACAATTGGTATCAGAGTGGGGGCTGCTCAATCTGGTGAAACCACCACTTGAGTATCTTTTTCAAATTTTCCTAATTTTTTCCTTTCGATTATATTTTTGAGCATATTTTCTATCCTTTTTATCCTGCACTGATAATCCAAGACAAGAGTCTTGGTACATCTTGTTTATTCCTATCTTTGCAAGTCTGCTTCTTTCGCTTTCTCTTTAAATGGTCATGCAAGAAGACTACATCACTGCTCACCCCCTCTCTTCTCTAGGGAAGATTTCGATTATTGGAAGAGTCAGATGGAAGTTCACCTGAAGACTCAGGTGGACATGTGGATCATAATCTAGACCGGATTCAACCTCCCAAGAGACGAGCAAGGAACGGTATTAAGCTATGATAAGTGGGTTGCATTTGCCAAGAAAAAAATTAAAGCAGATGTAAAGGCAACACAGACTCTTCAATGTGGACTCATGAAGGAGGAGCTAAACCGCGTCGGACCATTCAGTAGCGCCAAGGAATTGTGGACTAAGCTGATAGAACTCCACGAGGGAATGCCCGACACCAAGGTAAGCCGTCGTGATTTGCTATTAAACAAATTGTATAATATAAAAAAGCAGGACGAAGAAAATGTGTCTCAACTACACGCCTGGATATAAGAGATTATGAACATGCTCCACATCATAAGGCACTCAATCGAAAATAGAAACTTAATCAGGTATACACTTAACGCCTTCCCTAGAAACTCATTGTGAGCATCCATGGTTGATGCTTACAAAGTTTCTAAGGATTTATTTAAGATAAATTTAGATGAATTATTTTCAGAGTTTGAACTACATGAACAGATTAACGGTGCACTTGTAGAGAAAGGTATAGCTTTATTTGCAGGTAAAATTAAAAAGAATGCACCAGAATCAGAACTGGATTCTGACTCGGAATCTGAAGAAGAAGAACTGGCAGAGCTCGTGAACGTCGTCTGGAAGTTGTTCAAAGCTCAGAAAGCGCAAAAGAAAAAGAAGATGGGGCAGCCAAAGGACGATCCGGCTAGACCAAAGAACAAGGCAGAACTCACTTGTTATGGGTGTGAAAAGAAGGGGCATTTCACGTCCGAATGCCCAAACACAAAGGAAACAAAAAAGCAATGGAGGAAGAAGGCGTTGTAGGCAACCTGGGATGAGTTATCATCGGAATTAGACAAGGATGAACCAACGCACTCCAACCTCCTCGCATTAACAGCTCAAGACAAGATCGGCATCGACATCGAATTGGAAGAAGAAACAGAGCACGAAACCATCTCACTGTCGGAAACTGGCCTACTTAAGGTAACGGGTTATTTAGAATCGCATTAATACTAACTTATTTCTTATCTATCTCGTAAAATGGCTAAGTCTCATGAACGGGTTAAGTCTCTCCAAGAGGAGGTAAAACTCTTTAAAGAAGAAACTAGCTCGATTCCTTTGATTGAGAATGTTCAGGTCGAAACCTCAACTCAAGTCCAAAGACTTGAGGAAGAGAAATTCTCCCTGAAGGCTCATGTCAACAACTCAGAGCAAACTTGGAAGAGTTTATCCTAGGTTCCAAGAATCTTGATTTGATTCTTGGAAAGCAGAAGTAATTGATCCGAAATTGGATTTAAAGTCAATTCACGATTTAGATCTTATTATTCAGTAGTGAACCGCCCTAGCACCCGAGTCCAAGCATTGGTCCCCAAATCAAGGATATGATCTAGAGGGAGCAAACAAAAAGACTATTCATGTGGTTAGGTAGTATTGATCGAATACCTTCTCTGATGTTTGTTTACTTTAATTTTTTTTATTTATCTTGCTTAGAATTAGAAATGGTTAGTTAAGGACCAGATCTGAATGAAACTTGCTCAACCTAGTATTAGGGTGGGGTGAGCAGATAGTACGTTAGGAAAGTCATTTGGGGAGTCAAGTAGAAGAAGGCGTCTTCTATTTGGTCTTCTTAGTCCAGTGGAACTAGCCGAAGCTACCTCATCATATCCTCGACAAGTTAGACCAGGATTTCTGAACAAGGAATTTAAAAATAAAATTTCTTTATGCGGCTTTGTCTAAGAAAGGGTTGTTGATCCAATAAAGCTAAGACCAAAAAAGGACTCTGTTCCTCGCCAAGACCTGGAAGCCAAATATTAAAATATATTTTTAAATTACTAATTCTTAAATTTGAATCTAACTCAAATTTCAATCAGATCTTAGACTTAACATAATTTGAAGATAAAATTAAAATCATCTCACAAAACAAATAAGGTACCCTGTTTTGTCACTTAGAAATGGGTGAGATGATTAGGATAAATAAAGTTAGACTACCCCAATTTTCTTTTAAAATTTTCTTTTCAAACTAGACTTATGTTTTAAATTCTTTTCCAAAAATTCTACTCAATCTTTTTCAAAATCTTTTTCTTTTTCAAAATACTCTTTCAAAATTCTTTTCAATCTGGCTAATTATATCAAACTGGTTAGACCGAACTCGTCTCACAAATTCAACCTAGGCTTGACATGATTGATCACTTAGTGTTAAATCCGAAACTTTTGTGTTTCTTTGGAAAATAGATCCTAGGGTTTCCGGGGCTTTCGGAGGATGTTTGGGGAATTGAAGTGATTCAATATTAAATTTAGAGGGGTATTGGTTAAAGATCTATAATAGGGGGCTTAGCTTGGAATTGATGAAATGGGAGGGGCCTAAAAACAAAATGGACCTCTTAAATACCTTAACCTAAGCCGGCTGAATACCCTCACCTCTCGCGAGCCGCCTCCTCCCGATCGAAAGCCGACCACTTCACCTTCCCCTCGTCTCGCTGCCCTAGCTCGAACCCGACGGCCGATCTCCCTTCCTTCCACTGCCTTCTTTCTCCGCGAACCCTAGCCGACGACCCTCTTCCCTCTACGCGAAGCCGGTGAGCTCGAGGCCGACGACTTCCCTTTCCTCTCGGCCGCGCGCACTTGACGTCAAAGCCCAATCATCTTTGCCTTTGGCCTCCGACGATCTTCTCTTCGATTTCCGGCGTTTACGCATCTTGCAGCATAGTGAGGTAGGTTGATTTCAGATTGGGGTTTGCCGTTTTCCCTATTTTCCAATCTTGGTGAGATTTGATTTGTGTTTCCAAATCTCAGCTCTCCTCCAAACACTCGGTAGGTTGGATATCTAATTGAGACTGGAACTACAGCTAGGGATTGTTGATAATTGTTCCTCAGTGGTCGACCTTGCCACAGATCGGGTTGTGTTGTGTCTTCTCACCGGCAATCCTCTCAGGCAAGGTATGTCTTGAAATCTGGTTAGTTTTGAGTCTTAGATCCCATAATATGTAATTGGGAGGTTGATTCAATTCCTGGATGAACTCGGTTGTAATGGAGCTGCTTGTTTGATCTTGAATCTAATGTGTCGGAGGAGTTCGTTGTGTTTGGATGTGTAGGAGGTCCTGTTCATGGTGTTCCCTGACCGAGAGCTTCACCTGTGAAAAGCCATGGGAATTGGAATGGGAACCTAGCTTTGACATAAGGGGTGCTTAGGTTAGTAATAGTTGATCAGTGGTAGGTCTTGTGGTGGATACTAGAATGAACCATGTGGTGTGATTGGGTGAGATGGAGTTTAGCATGAAGCTTAACCCCTAATAATCTATGGTGGTGTATGCGAATTAGGATTGGGCCTAATTTTAATTACAATGAGTAATTAGAAACCTCTTCATTTAATTAGACGTAATTAAATGAAATGGGATAACTGGGATTAACCCTAATTTGGTTTAGGGAGTAATTAGCTATTTATATTTCTGTAAATAGCTAATTAATTATACATCCTTGATACAGGGACTTGACTTGGATTTACCGTTGCGGATTATTGACGGGTGGTTCTATCTCCTTTGATACGGACTTCGCTTACTTGGAGGCGGGTACTTCTTGCTTGTATTCTGTAGTCCACTTTATCTTTATGCATGGCTATATTGTTATTTATGCAGTAGGCTGATATTGACCTTTATCTGCTACCGTTTTGTTATCCTTCTTGATACTTATGCTTGACCTTGGATATGATCTAAATTTACTTCTATACAGTCTCGTTTATTTGTTATCTGATTCTGTATAGCATTGGTATGAGCATGAGTATGTGGATAGGTATTAGCATACCATTGTATGGTTGCATTGGTTGATTCTAGTCATACTTGCACGTGTGTCTAGATATGGACTGATTGGGTTATTATGGTATGTCACTTGATATCTGCATTGGTTGATTCTATTCATACTTGCACGTGTGTCTGGTTATAGGATTGATTGGGTTATGATGCATACATATGACATGTGCATGATAGGTTGGGTTATGTGTCGATAACCTGGTAGGGGTTGCATGTGTTAGTCATCCACCATACTTGCACTGTTGCATGCCGGCGATCAGCTGACTCCCTTGTGGTTGAGCCTAATCGTCTTTCGACACATGATATGCACACACGACCACTCATGGGTTAGTGGATACCGCTGGGTGTGTGCATTTGCTCTATACTGCTCCGCTCGTCCGCTCATGGGTAGTGGTTTCGGAGCGTGGTAGCAGGCAGAGATCCCTTCTCTTACCATAGACCAGAGAAGATGAGAGAGATATCTCCCCCATATATACATGGGGCGGAGTGTTTACTCCACCAGCATCCTGTCCACTCGGTCACTCAGGAGCAGTGATGGCAGAGTGCGGATAGTGTCACGGCTCTACCCACTCGGCCGATACAGTATCGCCTGTCTCGGTGGCTTGACTGGTGTTAGGGGGTGACCATGACATTGCATCATGTGCATATGATGCATTTGTGCATTGATTGTGTTTGCTGCATTTACTTACTGCACTTGTTTGACATGCACATACAGGAGGTACTTTTGGTATGGTTTGATGATCCTGCACTTGCTCGTATGGTACGAGTCCTATTATGATCATGATAGACTGATTTCTGATATGTACAGTTTTATTATTTCAGTTATGCATGCTTCTGATATTATTATGGAGACTGTATCCTGTTGATTCTATATAGCTGCTTTAGCTACTTTTCAGCCATGCATATCTTTCTATATACCAGCGAGTCCACTTGGACTCACCACCCGTCGTAATATTTTTGTTTTCAGGTTGATAGCTCGCCGGAGGAGCCCAGTTGCCAGTCCCGGGTCCCCACGACTCCATTTGGATGGATGCTTCCGCTGGTTTTGTTTTCTTTGATAGCATAGTCTATGTTTTGTATTCGTTTCATATATCGTGGGCTTGTATTGGATTTATTCGTACGGTATTGTATTTTTGAGTCCTCTTTTGGACTTTGTGCTTGTGGTTTTGGCTACGTACCTGCCCAAGGGGCAGCTCAGGTGAGTTTATATTTCCAATATAGTGTTTTATCATTTTTATCCTTTATACATATCTGTTTTAAGCCCTGAGGCTAATTTATAAACTGCGTGGGTTTGTGTGTTTGTGTAAATTGTCCGCCGGACAGGGGAGATGCTGTCCGATTTTATATTGGATCAGCGGCTCCAATGGTCTCGGGGCGTGACACTTAGATTGGGTGAGACAGATTAGACAAGTGAACTTGAACAATCTATCCTGTACTTCTATTAAACTGGATCCAAACTAAGCAACTTTATGTGTAGGAACATAAAGACTTGGACCAGTGGATGTTGGATAGTGGGTGTTCCAGACAGACAAATGGAAACAAGTCTAAGTTCACCAAGCTAAAATACATGGATCTAGGAACAGTGGTGTTTTGCAACAACACTACATAACATTGAACTGAGCTCCGACTTTACTACTAAAAGGGTCCTTTTGGTTGATAACTTCAAATTTAATTTACTTAGTATTAGTCAGCTCTATGATACTGGATACTTAGTCACTTTCACCAACTAAGATTGTCTGATTAAGAACTTACAAGACCCAGGGGTTGTAGGACCGGTGCCGTCGATAGAGGGGGGGTGAATATCGACCGTTGAAAACTTTCATGAAACCTTCATAAAACTTTCGATCTACTCAGAGTGTTAGTGCAGCAGAAAATAAAACAGAAAAAGAAATAACAATATAAGGACACAGCAGGATTTTTACTTGGTTCCCGACCCCCCAGGGTCAGTACATCCAAGGCCTATGCACGGGAACACCCGTCCACTATTGGTCTCCTTCCCGGACTTTTCGAAGGCGGAGAAACACGACTTATAGTGCAAGATTACAATCAAAAGATAAATAAATTAAATGTGGTACAGTAAAATCAAACCGAACAAACAAGATCTGAAACTCGATCGATCTGGACCTCCGAAGTACCGCGCACTTCCTCCTGGAGCCTCCCAGTTGTAGAGCCTCGTCTTTAGCACGTTGTCATCGGTTAGAGTGATCAAAATGGCACTTGGCAGTTGTAGAAAACTTTCGATCTACTCAGAGTGTTAGTGCAGCAGAAAATAAAACAGAAAAAGAAATAACAATATAAGGACACAGCAGGATTTTTACTTGGTTCCCGACCCCCCAGGGTCAGTACATCCAAGGCCTATGCACGGGAACACCCGTCCACTATTGGTCTCCTTCCCGGACTTTCCGAAGGCGGAGAAACACGGCTTATAGTGCAAGATTACAATCAAAAGATAAATAAATTAAATGTGGTACAGTAAAATCAAACCGAACAAACAAGATCTGAAACTCGGTTGATCTGGACCTCCGAAGTACCGCGCACTTCCTCCTGGAGCCTCCCAGTTGTAGAGCCTAGTCTTTAGCGCGTTGTCATCGGTTAGAGTGATCAAAATGGCACTTGGCAGTTGTTCTTGAAGCAGAGGGGTCGAAGCCCCTTATATAGGCCTCCTGAGGGCGCCCTGGACGCTGGGGGTGCCCCGATAAACCCGGTCAAACTTTATCCTTGCGTCGACCTCGCCGCAGCTGATAAAACCTTTGACCAGCGCACCCCGGACCTCCCGGGCACCCTCATGAAGGCTTATCTATGTTTCGGACTCGAAACAACACAAACAGGTTTGAACCCAGGCGCCCCGGACGCTCCGGGCGCCCCGCTTGACATCTATTCTGCTTGTATCACCAAACACTGCTTTTTACTCTTTGGCTTGGGCGCCCCCAACACTGGGGGTGCCCTGCTTCAGGGCCTCCAGCAGGTTGCTTTGTCTTCCAATCTTGGTACCTGCAAGATACTCAAACACAAAGCACATATACATATAATATTAGCCTTAAGGACTTGGTTCGGACTTTGGATCTCCATGAAACCCTAGGTCGAACCGGCACAAGTTCCCATCCCCGAGAACTCGCCTTTCACCTACTCCTTTCAGGAGACGGTTGCCACTGAGTCCTTCGGGTGGACTTTTGCTTAGCTTTCGATACTTCCGGACCTCGAGAGGCCCAAACCCTGACCCATCTCTACTCCTGTCCATAGTCATCGCTCAGCTAAGTTGCTCAGTCCCTTGGACCAAGACTTCATTCCCTAGCGGTCCTTCACCAGGTGCCTAGCAGTCCTTTGCCAGGTGCCTAGCAGTCCTTCGCTAGGTCTTCTATGCCTAGCAGCCCTTTGCTAGGTGCCTAGCAGCCCTTCGCTAGGTCTTCTATGCCTAGCAGCCCTTCGCTAGGTGCCTAGCAGCCCTTCGCTAGGTCTTCTATGCCTAGCAGCCCTTCGCTAGGTGCCTAGCAGCCCTTCGCTAGGTGCCTAGCAGCTCTTCGCTAGGTCTTCTTTGCCTAGTAGCCCTTCGCTAGGTCTTTTATGCCTAGCAGCCCTTCGCTAGGTGCCTAGCAACCCTTCGCTATGTCTTAGGGCTTCGATACCTAGCAGCCCTTCGCCAGGTGCCTAGCTGTTAGTGATATGAGAGAAGTGTCCTAAGGCAATCGCCTTATGATTGTAAACATTTATTTTAATAAATGAAAATTTACTATTTGAGTATACATATTTGTGTATTTGATTGGGATCTTAAACTCATCTACTGAATGTCCGCAATACAATTCACAGCATAAGAGAATTTGTGATGGGATCACAACTAGTGATTATCTCTACATGTGCAATTGTGAAGTATTGAAAATATCCCTAGTCGATGAATTGATAAAAACGGACACTATCAATTCTGTTGAGACTAGCATGGGTTATTCTCTAATCAGCTGATTCTCACTGGCTGGTGACATTGGGATGTCCGGAGATAAACATGGATGCTAGTTAAGGGAACTAGTTCATTGGAGTGACTGACTGTAAAACTTCACATGGTAGTCTATACATAGACAGGTCAGTGAAGTTCTTACCGCAGCTTAAGTGCGATGTTCCTTTGACTTGCGGTGTTCAAAAGTCATCTTGGTTATGGACACTTATACTTTAACATCTTAAGCAAGCATCTCCAAGGAGGTGTGGACCCAGGATGGTTGGGTATAAGCCGAAGTGCCCGAAGATGTTTGAACAGCCTACAAAGGATTCACCACTCCTTGCGAGGAGATGTATACCCAGGCCTATCGTCGGATTGTTACTCAAAGCCTCTGGCCAGAGCATATCATGTTTAGAGTATGTGTCTCTTAAATACATGAGAGTAATTAGAAATCCAAAGGACGAGAAAGACACTACTTGGGCTAGGTGTGACATAGTCAGCCTAGTGGGGACTGACACACACAGACCATGTCCTGAAACAAGTGGGTATAAGATGGTGAAGGGAATGGGGCACGATTCATTAGAGCTGCTGAAGGGTTTAAGAATAATTTCTGAGGTCAACCGTTGATCTTTCGATTAATTGGGGATCATGATGTACTACTAGGTGCCACTCATGATCGTTCTATAATTAATGAATTATAGACGGCCAACATAAATCAAAAGCCTATTTAGTCACATGCACTACGAGTAATCCGAGGGATTTAAAACGAGTTGAAAATTGGATTTTCCGATCAAGAGAAATAAGTCGAATCTGAATTTATCAGAGGCGCAACGGAAGCTTAAAATGGCTAAGTCTTTTGAAGGCTTATTGGGCGAATTAAATGAGTTTAATTCGCAAGGGAAGGGCTTGGAGTGGCCGGCCAAAGAGGGTGCCCTTTGGCCGGCCACCAAAAAGAGAGAAACCAATTTAATTGGTTTAAATTATAAAATAAATCAAGCGCGATTTGTTTTATAAAATTTATGGATAAATAAATTTGTTTTCATGGAAATTAAAATAAACTTTAAATGGTTTATTTTTATTTTATAAAATCAATTATGAATTGATTTTTCCATGATAAGAAAAATTTATATAATAAATTTATTCTTTTTATGGAAATTAAAATGAACCATGGATTGGTTTATTTTATTTTATAAAATCAATTATGAATTTATTTTTTCATGATAAAGAAAAATTTATATAATAAATTCTTTTTATGGAGATTAAAATAAACTTTAAATGCTTTATTTTTATTTTATAAAATCAATTATGAATTGATTTTTCCATGATGAGAAAATTTATATAATAAATTTTATGAAAATTTATTCCATAATTAAAAAGAGAGATGTATTTGTTTTATTATAAAATTAGTTATAATAAAACTTGGCATAACGGAATAATTAATATGAAAATTTATAAGATAAATTTCTTATGAAAATTTATTCCGTTAATTCCGTTAAAGGGGAGACATGGCAAGGGAGAGGCTACTATATAAAGGAACCAAGGCTAGGCTTGAATTCCTCAATTGAGTTATCAAGAGAATAGTAGCTCCCTCTCTCTCTCTAACTCTTTCTCTCTCTCTCTAGGGCCGGCCCCCCCTCTCTCTCTCTAGGGCTGGCTCTCTCTCCTTCCTTAGGGTCGGCGCACATCCCAAGGGTGGCCGAGAGCTTCATCCGCCAAGAAGGTGCCGAAGAAGAAGAAACGGATCACGACTCCTTCTTTCCTTTCCCGGAATTTTGATTCCGTTACTTGGTGGTTAGTTTCCATCTTTCTCTCTTGTTTTTCTAGTTGTGCCTTTGGAGAATCTAGTAGTTCTCGTCGGCACAAAACTCGTGGCTTTGTGAAGTCATCCCGAAGAGAACTCGGCGTGGACGCGAATAGAGGCGGAGCTTCCAAGGGACGCTACGGTTGGATCTCGTCCCTTACTTCGAGTTACGCGAGGTACTTAGTAAATTAGTTTACTTTTTTGCAAAATTTTAATTTATGATCATGTCCACACATCATAAGATCGCATGCTAGATACGTGGTTAAAAATAATTTGAGAAATTATTTATGCTAATTCTTCCGCTGCACGTAAATATTTTAAAATTTACGAACCCGTATCCTTGTCAACATGCACCCGGTCCCAACACTAGCAACCCTTCGCTAGGTCTTAGTGTAACACCCACTTTTTTTTTTTTTTTTTTTGACCACCATAAAGCGGTGTTACGTTAACATACTTAGGGCATGTAGACATCATAACGCAGCGGAAAACTTTAAACTTACACCTACATGCACTTTCTACCATTCCTAGCATCATAACATACTTAGCCTTAGCATCATGTCATACTTAGCATCATGTTATACTTTAGCATCCTGTCATACTTTAGCATCATATCATAGAGTCATAGTCATATTCAAGTACTTAGTAGTAAAGGTAAAGTTCTATCATAAGGCAAGCAAACATATGGTCTCTTGGCCAAATCACTATCACACACATTCTGCAAAGCCCTCCTGCTGCTTCCTTACTGTTCCTTTGCGTGATCTGCGGTATAAGATAATAAAACTATAAGCACACAGGCTTAGTAAGACTCTTTCCTACTCACTAAAACCGTCTGTCACTTAATCATAAACATATGAAACATTAGCACTCTTAGCGCTTTACTTAGAACATCATCCTTAGCATCACTTAGCATTCATTTGACATGTCATGGACATAGCTTCACCCCATTCATAGCATGGCATAAACATAACCATAAACATTCGGGTATGGCATAATTATTGACATAACATAAACATCATAAACAATCATAGCATGGCATAATACTTGATATAGACATAAATAAAATCATGGCATAAATCTAATTACAATCATGGCATCCCATACTAGCATGAGCATGAACAAAATAATGGCATTCTAACGTAACATAAACATAATTAAACTATGGCATCCTAAACTAGCATAAAATCATGGCATCCTAAACTAACATAAACATAGATAAAGTCATGGCATCCTAAACTATCATAAACATAAGTAAAGCATGGCATTCTAAACTAGCATAAAATCATGGCATCCTAAACTAACATAAACATAGATAAAATCATGGCATCCTAAACTATCATAAACATAATTAAAGCATGGCATTCTAAACTAGCATCAAATCATGGCATAAACATAAATAACATCATGGCATAAACCTAAATAATATCATGGCATAAGCTTAAATAATATCATGGCATAAACATAAACAAAATCATGGCATAAACATAAATAAAATCATGGCATACACATAAATAAAATCATGGCATAAACATAAATAAAATCATGGCATGAACATATCTTCATAACATACTTTTCGTAAACATACTTTTCATAACATAATGCATAGCATAAATGGATGCATGTAGCAACTGTGCATATATATATATATAAGGATGCTTAATCTTGAAAATATGCTTTTAAATACTTGAACATAATCATAACATGCATTGGGCCCTGGCTTGTACCACATTCATTCATCATATGCGCGCATCCCTAAGTAAATACGAGGTAGCTAATCTCGACCTACTAGGGTAAGGACAGCTTCATCGGTAGTCCCGAACCATAAGGACAGCATCATCGGTAGTCCCGAACCGTGGACAGCATCATCGGTAGTCCAGAACCATGGACCTTACTTAGGTCCGGTACAAGCCCATAAAATAAAATAAATGCTTTCATATGCTTCTTCATTCATCATCATTCATAGCATATTCATTCGTTCATCATTCTTTCATCATCATTATGCCTTAAAGGCATCATCATGCATAGCATATTCATTCATTCATCATACTTAGCCTTCATTCATCGTTTCCATTCTTAGACATGGCATAGGTACACATCATTCATATGGCATACACACACAAGCATGGCATACATTCATATCATTCATAAGACATGGCATACATACATATCATTCATACATCATGTCATACATACATATCATTCCTAAATCATGGCATATGTCTAAACATTCTATGACCTAACGTATATTTCATGACATATAAGCTATAGGTTTAGTTAACATGGTATTCCTTCACCTTACTTAAGCATACCTCCTAAATACCTATACCCTAGGGTACTCTAGGGTACCCAAAAAAATTCCCAAAAATTATATTTACTTACTACACATCATAAGGGAACATTAATCAACATCATCAAGATTTTTGGCATAATTATAGACCCCAAAATCATGGTGGCCGAAACCCACAAACCTAGGGTTCTTGGTTTCCTTTCCTAGTTGTTGGCCGAAACTCATAGGGTCTCTAGGGTACTCCAAAAATTCCCAAAAATTATAATTAACTTCTAAACATCATAAGGAAACATTAAATAACATTATCATGATTTTTAACATATTTTTAGACCTTTAAAACATGCTGGCCGAAACCCTTGAACTTAAAGTTCTGGGTTTTGCTTCCTTCATGTTGGCCGAGACCCTAAGGTGTCCTAGGGTACTCTAAAAATTCCCAAAAATTACAGTTAACTTCTAAACATCATAAGGGAACATCAAATAATATTATCATGATTTTTAGCATAATTATGGACCTTTACAACATGCTGGCCGAAACCTTTGAACCATAGAAACCTGGATTTTGTTTCCCTTCAACATTAAATCCGAAACTAACCCATATATCATGCCAAAAATCCCAAAAAATTTCAATTAACTTCTAAACATCATAAGGGAACATAAAATAATATTATCATGATTTTTAGCATAATTATGGACCTTTAAAACATGCTGGCCGAAACCTTTGAACCATAGAAACCTGGATTTTGTTTCCCTTCAACATTAAATCCGAAACTAACCCATATATCATGCCAAAAATCCCCAAAAATTTCAATTAACTTCTAAACATCATAAGGGAACATCAAATAATATTATCATGATTTTTAGCATAATTATGGACCTTTAAAACATGCTGGCCGAAACCTTTGAACCATAGAAACCTGGATTTTGTTTCCCTTCAACATTAAATCCGAAACTAACCCATATATCATGCCAAAAATCCCCAAAAATTTCAATTAACTTCTAAACATCATAAGGGAACATCAAATAATATTATCATGATTTTTAGCATAATTATGGACCTTTAAAACATGCTGGCCGAAACCTTTGAACCATAGAAACCTGGATTTTGTTTCCCTTCAACATTAAATCCGAAACTCACCCATATATCCAGCCAAAAATGATGGAAAACATTGGTAACTATTATACCATAGGTGAGGGAGTCTTACCTTAGATTTCTTGATTTTTAGACCTTGGATGGAAAGAAGGAAGAAGACTTGACCACACCTAGCCCTTGGAAACTTGAGAAGACCTTAGATCTTGGAGGATGAGACTTTTTGTGAAGTTTTCTCAAGGGAGAAGTCCTCCTTGAGTGCTCGGCAAGAATGGAGAAGGAAGAGAGGAGCAAATGGACTTGATGGCATGAAGAATGAAACTCCCAAACCCCCTTATTAATCAACCATTAAGGTGGTGAATGAAGAGTTTTTCTATGGCCCTTCATCTTCCTCTACCATTTAACCACCATTCACTTCCTTTCCTCACAAGAATTCCTTACTAGGTGAGTTGGTTAAAGCATTCATTGTTGTCCAAGAGGTCCAAGGTTCAATCCTTGGCCCATGCACCTTTATTTTTTTATTTTTATTTAATCCTTTTTCTTATTTTCGAAAATTCCCCTTTTATTTCGAAAATTCTCCAAAAATGACTCATAATTTTGCCAATATTCCTAAATAAAATTCTTTTATATTTATATGAATTTTACCCAATTAATACCCATTTTTCGGAACCCATTTAAGGCCCATTAGTACCTAATTCCTCAAATTAAATAGGAAAATTAAACTAATACTTACCCATAATCATGCTAATATGTCCAATTAAATCCTATTTATCTTTATACTAATTTCCACCTAAAATCCACCGATAATTATGGTACTAGCAAGCCCATATAAGGCCCATTAGTGCCCTTTTTCCCAATTTAAATGGGAAAACATGAATTTTCTAGGCCAAAGTTTGTATTATTACCTCTAGGTCCTTCGGAAAATTATCTAGACATGCTCCATATTTTCATAGAATATTAAGAGAATTTTCCGGGTCGTTACACTTAGGGTTTCGATACCTAGGTTAACTAGGACTTTTCTTCAGCTTAGGTTACTTCTCCTTTGCTCCCCTTTGTCTGTTCATTGTATCACTGACTTAAGTATATTGTCAAACATTAAAACACTTAAAGGAGAACATCATTGATGCAACTTGCACCAACAATCTCCCCCTTTTTGATGTTTGACAATAACTTAAGTTAGATTGGTTGAAGGGGCTAACTTACTATCCTTGGGATAAAAAACAAAAAGATGATATAAGTTTTGAAACTATATTTTTGATCTTTGGGAAAAAAATTTTCTAACTTTTATAACTTAAGCACACCTCTCCCCCTTTGTCATACATAAAAAAAAATCAAAAAAAACTTGCACCAACAATGCAAAACCTGTGGTTCTTTTTGAAAATACTTAGTGTAAATTTTGAAAGCATTGTATTTTGAATGGTATATTGCATTTTTTGAAAAATGCATATTTAAAAAGATGCTATGCGCTTTGAAAAGTACAAGTACTTAAAAAAATGTAAGCACTTTTGAAAGATTATATAATTTTTGAAAAATATAAGTACTTTTGAAAAATATATTGAATTTTTGAACAATTGAGTTCTTTTTAGAAAATGCATAATTTTTGAAAAAGAATGCTATTTTGGAAAATATAAATATTATGCATATTTTGCAGGTACTATTTTTTTTTTGAAAAAGATGAAACTTTATAAAATCTAAGTAATTTTTGAAACATAGTATTTTACTTGATTAGGTTTCTTTTCCAGTCTGACACAATCCTAGGAAACCTTGTTAACTGCAAGGACATTTTCCTAAGTGTCCTGGAAATTCTTCAAACTCAAGTAAATATTAACAAAATTTTGCAAAAAAAATGATAGTACTTTTGAAAATATATGCTAGTGGATTTTGAAAAATGTGTGAACTTTTAAAGACCCAATATTTTACTTGACTTGGTTTATCTTCCAGTCTGACACCATCCTGGGAAACCTTGTTGACTACAAGGATATTTCCTAAGTGTCCTGGAAATTCTCCAACCCAAGTAAACATTATTTCAAAAATAATTTCATAAGTCACACAAATTCTAACAAATAGAATAATAGTATTTTGAAAGACTTAGATTCTTAGCAAGATTTTGACGATATGAAAACTGTTATTAAATAATTCTTTTAATTTGACCTCCCCCTAAACTTGACTCAGTCCTGGGAAGCTTGTTGACCACAAGTACTCTTCTTATGAGTCTTAAGGTTTGATTCAAATTAAAAAGAGATAGTTAACAAAAAAAAAGAAATAATTACCAAAAAGAATTTTCTGAAATTCTTCTTTTGACTCAGACTCCCCCAAAATTTGACACATCCTAGGAGTCCTTGAAAATCATGAAATGGACCTTTCCTCTGTGTTTTTTGGGTTTATCAATGTCAAAGAAATAGGTAAACTTTTTGAACTTATAATTTTTACAACATATACCCTTTTTGAAAACATAAGTAATAATGATTTAAAGCACAGTTTTCGAAAAGTATTTTTCAAATGATAGTAATGTTTAAAGTGTAATTTTTGAAAACCATTTCAGAAAAAAAATGAAAAGCACTCCCCCTGCACCCGATACCATTTGACTCTATCTAAGTGCCTTAAGGATCTTTAGTGTTGTCCTAGGAGGCTTGTGTCTAATTGAGTGAGTCAAACATTTTTTTGAAAAGATATATTTTTGGAAAATGTATAATATGTATAATCAATCAGACAAGCATGAATTTCATAAAAACATTATTATGTTGAAGCACTATTTTAAAAATATATTTTTATGAAAATATTCTAACAATTTTGAAAAATAATTTTGAAAAATATTTTTCAATTCATTAGTCCTTAACATCTCACCCAATTTAGATGTATCAATACAACAAGCATGGTTGCCTTATAGGTGTAATGTGAGATACTTGAATCATTTTTCTTAATTTATTATTAACTCTAAGATTTAATTGAAGCTTGTGTTAGATTTGAATTTGATAAGAAGTAACTTGAATTTGAATTTCAAAAATTGGCTTCCAGGTCTTGGCGAGGCACTAGGCCTTCTTTGGCCGTAGCCTTATTGGATCATCAACACTTTCCTTGACAAAGCCTTTTAATGAAATTTCATTTTCAAAATTACTTTTTAAAAAATTCTGGTCTAACTAGTTTGGGTCTTGGATCGGTAGCTTCGGCTAGTTTCGCCAACCTAAAGAGACCAAGTAGAGTATACTTGACCTTATTAGAAGAGGCTTCCCTAACGTACTATCATCTCACCGCCACCCAATACTATATTGTTCAAGTTTCAATTATTCTTTTTCTTATAGCCATTCTAATATATGCATAAAATTTAAATATGAATGACATGTCATATATTTAAAAGAAATAGCAAATGCATGACATGACAATTATGCATGATTCAAACAAGTCAAATCATTTTATTTAAGTTTCTAATGATGTATCAAATTCCTGATTTGATACATGTCGTGTGAACCCGTGAATATGTCAACCCACTTTGACATATTTAATTTTATTAAATTAATTGTTGCGGTTTAGGTAACGTTTTAGTTTAATTCGAGTTTAAGTTATTTTGGATTCAAGTTAATTAAGAATTAATTGAAGTATCAATTAATGAATTGATTAAAAATTAATTGAAGTGAATTAATTTGAATCAATTAAAGTTGAATTTATTTGAAGTAAATTGAATTAATTAACATTAATTGGATTAAATTGATTTAATTGGCTTAATTAAGATTTGATTAAGGTTTAATTTAATTTAATTTGAATTTAATTTAATTTGAATTTAATTTAAATTAATTTAATTTGATTTGAATTTAATTTAATTTAATTCAAATTTAATTTAATTTAGTTTAAGTTAATTTAATTTGAATTTAATTTAATAAGATTTAATTTGAATTTAAATTAATCAAGATTAATTAAGATTTAATTTGAATTTAATTTAATTAAGATTTAATTTGAATTTAATTTAATTAAGATTTAATTTGAATTTAATTTAATTAAGATTTAATTTGAATTTAATTTAATTAAGATTTAATTTTAATTTAATTTAATTAAGATTTAATTTGAATTTAATTTAATTAAGATTTAATTTGAATTTAATTTAATTAATATTTAATTTGAATTTAAATTAATTAAGATTTAATTTTTATTTAATTTGAATTTAATTTATTAAGAGTTAATTTGAATTTAATTTAATTAAGATTTAATTTGAATTTAATTTATTATGATTTAATTTGAATTTAAAATAATTAAGATTTAATTTTAATTTAATTTAATTTACTTAAGATTTAATTTGAATTTAATTTAATTAAGATTTAATTTGAATTTAATTTAATTAAGATTTAATTTGAATTTAATTTAATTAAGATTTAATTTGAATTTAAATTAATTAAGATTTAATTTGAAATTAAATTAATTAAGATTTAATTTGAATTTAAATTAATTTAATTTAGTTAAGATTTAATTTGAATTTAATTTAATTAAGATTTAATTTTAATTTAATTTAAATAAGTTTTAATTTTAATTTAATTTAATTATGATTTATTTTGAATTTAATTTAATTAAGATTTAATTTGAATTTAAATTAATTAAGATTTAATTTTAATTTAATGTAATTTAATTTAATTTAGTTAAGATTTAATTTTAATTTTAATTTAATTTAATTAAGATTTATTTTTAATTTAATTTAGATTTAATTTGAATTTAATTTAATTAATATTTAATTTGAATTAATTAAGATTAATTTAAGTTTGAATTAATTTAGATTTAATTAATTTAAATTCGAATTAGTTAAGTTTTAATTAAATTAATTGAATTAATTGAATTTATTTGAATTAATTGAATTTGTTTGAATTTATTAATAATTGTGGATTTAAGTTCATCATATTCATTATTTCTAAAATTTCTGCTTCATCTTTATCTATATTTTCAAATTTTCTAACAATTCGGATTTATTTGAACCTTTGTAATTTTTATTAATTATGGCTTTGATCTTAGATAGTTCCATATCCTCCTTATCCTCAAAATTATATCTTTCAATATTCTCAACATAGGTGGAGTAATTTGGGCGACTAATTAAGGTTTTGTAGTAATCTTCAATATTATCTATGATTAAGTTATTATATAGGAGAATTTTATCTTCAAATTTATCCTCAAACACATCTTTAATATTTTCAAGAAATTCAAAGTTAATCTCCAGATTATCCTTAAGATTTTCAGAGTTAATTTCTGGATTATCCTTAAGATTTTCAGAATTAATTTCTGGATTATCCTTAAGATTTTCAGAATTAATTTCTGGATTAATTCTACTAACTTCAGAGTTATCTTTAGAATTTTTAGATTCGAATTCAGAGTTGTACAACGGATTTTCAAATTTGAATTCATAATTATCTAAAGAATTTTCAAATTTAGAATTATCCTTAAGACTTTTGAATTCAGAATTATCCATAGAATTTAATTTATCTGAATTAGAATTATCAGAATTAACATTACTAGAGTTAAAGTTATGATAATTTATTTTAGAAACTACTGAATTAATGTTCTGAATTAGATAATTAATTTCAGACATTTTAGTTATATCTGCATTTTCTAATTTGTCATGCAAGATATTAATTTTACCATGCAGTAAATCGAATTTATCAGAAAAATTAACTACTTTATCTAAAGGCAGTGCAGGAATTTTGATACTTTTCAGAACGTAAATTTTACGTACCTTTGTCGCACATTTGTTCTTATAGTGTCCGTATTTTCCGCACTTGAAGCATTGTACGTGATCTTTGCTTTTCCGGACTCCTGGCGCTAGTGACCCCTTTGCCGTCAGTGGTGTAGATCGAGTCTTAAGAGTAGGGCACTGATTTTTGTAGTTGTAGGACCGATGCACGTGAGAAGGGGGGTGAATCACATGACTTTTAAAATCTTCGTTATAAAATCAGAGTCGATAGAAAATTGTACGATGCTTTTTATAACGTGCGCAGCGGAAAAATTAAAATGAAATGCGAAAGCAAAAAATAAAATAAAAAAAAATTACACGAGGAGTTTTACTTCGTTCGGAGCCTTCGCCGACTCCTACTCGAAGGCCCAGGTTCCTTGAACCTTTCCTGTGGGCAATCCACTAAAAACCTCTACCGACAAACTACCGATAGTGTGATTCGAATTCAAGATTGGGCGGAAGTGTAACAGCCCTACACTTCCCCCTTAAATAATTTAAGTGCAGAAAAAAAATTTGTTACCCAACACTTAGATTTATCTGAAGCAGCTTGGGTGTTGGGAGCGATCTTCCAGCAGCTGTCGGACAGTGTCGAGTCAAAGCACAAACCGCAGCAGAGGAGCGTGGAAGCAAGAGAGCGCCAAAGCTTGAACCAGAATCAAATTTTCTTATCTGTTAGAGGGCTTGCTTGCTTCTATTTATAGTGCCTCGATGCATGATCTTCTCAGCTCAAATTTTATCCATCAACAAGATAAAATAATTAAAAAAAAATAATGTTTCTATCCTTTGCTTCAATTAAGAAAATAATTTAAATAAAATATAAATACAGAATATTGAAAAGTTAACCGAGAAGTTTTTTCCTCTTACAATTTTATTAATAATTTAAAAGGAGATTTTATCCTTCCAGCTAAGCTTTACGTGAGAATTTTAAGCATTAGTAGGAATAATTTTATTTTCTAAAAAGAAGGAAATACGAATAATTTAATTGATAATTTATCCTCCACCAAGGCTTTAGATAAGGAATAATTTTATAAAATTCAACTACAAAATCTAATTAAATAAATTCTGTAAAATAGAGTTAATGCATTTAGAATCTAATTAAATAAATTCTGTAAAATAGAGTTAATGCATTTAGAATCTAATTAAATAAATTCTGTAAAATAGAGTTAATGCATTTAGAGTTAATTAGACCCCGTCCAAACCTGGATAAGGATCTAACCAGGACTCAACCGAGGTCACCAAAATGGGCCTAAGTTGGACCGCGCCTACAGTCCTAAAATAGGACCCGTCCTCACTGGTTCGCTCCTCCAGTGACTTACCTCACTTACCTCGTGCAGCTCTACTCAACTTCTTAACCCACCAGGTCTTCCTGCCAGGGCTCAACCACCCTGGTCTTTTTGCCAAGTTTCAACCAACTTGGGCTTCAGCCAGTTGTCAGGCCCCGTGAACCCAACTGGACTTCTCGCCAGGACTCAACCACCATGGACTTCCCGCCAGGACTAATCCACCCTGGACTTCAGCCTGGTGTCAGGTCCTAAGTCTTTCAACCCTGCACACTTAGTAAAGAGATCAAAACCAAAAGCAAGTCTAACTTTAACCTATTTGTCATTCATCAAAACTCAGGTTTAACTATTAGTGCAAATTGCACCAACAATCTCCCCCTTTTTGATGCAATGACAACCTGGGTTAAAGTTAGAAAATACCAGATAAAGCAATGAGTCCAAAAATAATATGCAAATGACATGCTCTAAGATCAGAAATTTTTAATTTTCTATCTCAACCCTTAAACCCTCCCCCTTTGGCATTCATCAAAACAAAGAAATAATAAGTGCGCAAGCATCTGAAATAAAACAAGCAATCAAGTAATATGCCAGCCAAGTAAAAAATACTTTAAGTATTTGGGGAAAAAAAATGCTTAACAAGCATACTAAGTTTCTGAACTGATTCAGAGGGGTAAGTCAAATTCTTAATTTAACACAAACAATCTGAGAGCATAAATGTTAAAGGAAATTTCAAGATATTTTTTTTTAAATCCTTGTTCAATTAAAGAAGATATTTTCTAAAACAGTTTTCACTAAACATTTTTGAGAGTTAGAATACAAAATATAAACTCAAGCTCCCCCTGAACCAAGTAAGAAAGTTTAGCCAATTTTGAATGTCAAACCGTAGTTACTAGCTAACTATCTATAGGATAGTAGTTTTCACTAGGTTAGTCAAGTCAAGTACTAGTGTCTAGCTTAGCTTTACAGAAAGACTACTTGACTTGATCAATATGAAGTTGGTATTTAACGCCCAGACTTGCTACGATGCACAGGTTTAAGCATTCTGAAGTCCAGGCAATACCCTATGCATCTCACCCCATTCTATGTTTTAGCATACACAAACATGTTATACCTAATGTGCTTTGTGAGATGCGACCTCTAAATCTATAGGAACATGCATCTCTAGGGGTCAAACTTAGGCAAAGTCCACCAGTCTCGAAAGTCAAGTTTGAAATCAAAGTTAATTTTTTTCTTAAATTAAGTGTGAAAATCAAAGTCAATTTTGAAAATCAAGTTTAAAAAATACACATTTTAGAGAGTACAAAAAATGCAAGTACAAAAATTAACTCTAACTCAAGCTCTGTGTCAAACAGAATTTGTGAGTTGAGTAAAAGTGATTAGGTCAATCCTAGTCTACAACACACATTCCTATTAACCTTCTTAAATTGCTAAGTTCGGATTCAGGAAGTGGTTTAGTGAATATGTCAGCTAGGTTAGATTTGGATTCAACATGATTAAGTTCTTTTTCCCCTTTATTAACATGATCTCTAACAAAATGGTGCTTAATTTCTATATGTTTGGTCCTAGAGTGGTGAATTGGGTTTTTGGTTAGATTAATTGAACTTAGATTATCTATAAAAGTTTTGACTTTCTTAAAATCTAAGTTAAAATCTTTTAAGGTATGCATCATCCAGAGTAATTGGGCTACACATTCACCCATTGCTATGTATTCAGCTTCAGTGGTGGATAGGGCAACACAATGTTGTTTTCTACTGAACCAACTAACTAGTGAGGGTCCTAGAAGTTGGCATCCACCACTGGTACTTTTTCTATCTAATTTACAGCCAGCATAATCTGAGTCAGAAAATCCAATAAGTTCAAACTGGGCTGTTCTAGGGTACCAAATTCCTAAACTTTCTGTCCCTTTGAGATACCTAAATATCCTTTTAACTAGGGTTAGATGTGATTCTTTAGCACATGTTTAATACCTAGCACACATACTAACTGCAAAGAGAATATCAGGTCGACTTGCAGTTAGGTAAAGTAAGCTACCTATAGCACTTCTATAATACTTAAGGTCAACAGGTTTGCCATTTGTGTCACTATCTATAGTTTGATTGGTAGCCATAGGTGTCTTAATTTCTTTAGCACTATCCATTCCAAATTTTCTAAGTAATTCTTTAGTGTATTTTTGTTGATAGACAAAAGTACCCTCACTAGTCTGTTTTATTTGTAACCCTAAAAAGAAAGTTAATTGACCTACTAAACTCATTTCAAATTCATTTTCCATTACCGTTATAAAATCTTGTAAAAAATTTGAGTTAGTTGAGCCAAATACTATATCATCTACATATACTTGAGCTATAAAAATATCAGTTTTTAGAGTTTTAACAAATAGTGTTGGGTCATTTTTGCCTTGGTTAAAGCCTTTAGATACTAAGTAGTTAGACAATCTTTCATACCAGGCCCTAGGGGCTTGCTTAAGTCCATATAAGGCTTTCTTAAGTTTAAAAACATAGTCAGGATATTCTAGGCTTTCAAAACCTGGGGGTTGGCCTACATAGATTTCTTCCTTAATCAGGCTATTTAGGAAGGTTGACCTAACATCCATTTGATACAACTTGAATCCCTTATGGGTTGCATAACTTAAAAGCATCCTAATGGACTCAAGTCTAGCTACAGGGGCATAGGTTTCATCATAATCAAGTCCTTCTACTTGGCTAAACCCCTTAGCTACTAACCTAGCCTTATTCCTGAGCCCCCAGGGCTATGGTGCAGCGGTAGGGCTATTAGCCGCTATCCCAGGCACCCTCGGTTCGATCCCTAGCTACGGCGCATTTGCAGGAATTTCTCCTCCAAATAGGGCGAACCACCACAAAAAAAAAAAAAAAACCTAGCCTTATTCCTGACTGTTTCTCCTTGTTCGTTAAGTTTATTCCTAAAGACCCATTTAGTTTCAATAAATTTCTTGCCTTTAGGTAAGGGTACTAAGTCCCAGACTTGACTACGTTCAAATTGGGCTAACTCTTCCTGCATGGCTATGATCCAATCAGGGTCAAGTAAGGACTCTTCTATAGACTTGGGTTCAATTTTTGAAATCAAGGCAATTTGACTAAGGTTCCTAAAGGTTGATCTGGTCTGAACCCTTAGCTCTGGATCGCCTATGATCTGATCAGTTGGGTGGGCTGAGCTAACTCGAATAGTTCTGGGTTGGTTAGGTTCAGATTCAGGTGCAGGTTCAGTCAGATCATGGTCTCGGTCCTCAAATTGGCTTTCATTTGGGTCAGTACTAACAAAATCAATTGGTTGGTAGGTGGTTTGATCAAGGTTATTTGGGCTAGACTTTTCATCAAATTTTACATTTGTAATTTCTTCAATTCTTAGGGTAGTTTTATTATAAACTCTATAAGCTCTACTGGTAAGGGAATAACCTACAAAGATACCATCCTCAACCTTAGAGGTAAATTTTCCTAAGTGTTCTCTAGTGTTTAATATATACACTTTGCATCCAAATACTTTAAAATACTTAATATTAGGTTATTTTTCATAATAGATTTCAAAAGTTGTTTTTCCTAGATTTTTATTTATAGTTATTCTATTTTGTACATAACAGGCTGTACTAACAGCCTCAGCCCAAAAATATTTAGGTAGATTGTATTCATTTAGCATTGTTCTGGTTGCTTCTTGTAGTGTTCTATTTTTCCTTTCTACTATTCCATTTTGTTGAGGTGTTTTAGGACAAGAGAATTCGTGATGGTAGCCATTTTCTAAGCAGAATTGGTTAAATTTTTGATTTTTGAATTCCCCGCCATTATTGCTCCTAAGTCTTTTAATTTTAATCCCTTTTTCATTTTCTACTAATTTACAAAATTGAGTAAACATATCAAAAGTTTCATCTTTATTTTTTAAAAATTTTACCCAGGTAAATCTTGAATAGTCATCTATGATTACTAAATAGTAAAGGTTTCCACTAATTGATTTTACCCCATGTGAGTCAAATAGGTCTTGGTGAATTAATTCAAGAATTGACTTAGTTTGAGTTTGACTAGTTGGTTTGTGGGTTGACCTCGTTTGTTTTCCTTGTTGACATGCGTTACATAAGGTTGACTCAAGGTTAGATAACTTTGGTAGGCCTCTAACTAAACCTTTTAGTTTAGGTAGTTTTCTGAAGTGAGTGTGTGAAAGTCTCCTATGCCAGAGCCAAGTCTCATCCTTATGGGTTAAAAGATAATTTTCTAAGGGACAGGTTAACTTAATTTCATAAATGTTATTGTGCCTAAGTCCTCTAAGTGTGATGTTTGGGTTGTCATTGTGTTTGATCAGACATTCATCGGATAGGAACCTAACCTTATAACCAGTGTCACACAATTGGCTAATACTCAGTAAATTGAAGTGAAAATTTTCAACAAGTAATACATTTGTAATTATAAAATCAGACTCAAGTTCAATATTACCTAGGCCAATTACCTTAAGTTTACCGTTATTTCCAAAAGCAACGGTCCCTAGTCTTTTGTACTTGAGTTCTGTAAATTTGGTGGGATCCCCAGTCATGTGTCTGGAGCACCCACTGTCAATAATCCATTTATTTACCTACAGTTAAGTAAAAGATTTAGAACTTAGGTTAAGTTTTTGAATTATTATTATTATTTTTAAAAAAAAAATTTAAGAAAATTTTAAACATCCTAAAGAATTTAAAACTTGAATTTGAATTTTGAATTTTATTAATTTTTGAATTTAAATTTTGAATTTGAATTTTTGAATTTTTGAATTTGAATTTTTATGAATTTTTGAATTTGAATTTTATTAATTTTGAATTTTGAATTTGTTAATTTGAATTTTATTAATTTTGAATTTTGAATTTGCTAATTTGAATTTTGAAATTTGATTTTGTTAATTTGAATTTTGAAATTTTGATTTTGTTAATTTGAATTTTGAAATTTGATTTTGTTAATTTGAATTTTGAAATTTGATTTTGTTAATTTGAATTTTGAAATTTTGATTTTGTTAATTTGAATTTTGAAATTTGATTTTGTTAATTTGAATTTTGAAATTTTGATTTTGTTAATTTGAATTTTGAAATTTGATTTTGTTAATTTGAATTTTGAAATTTGATTTTGTTAATTTGAATTTTGAAATTTGATTTTGTTAATTTGAATTTTGAAATTTTGATTTTGTTAATTTGAATTTTGAAATTTGATTTTGTTAATTTGAATTTTGAACTTTGATTTTGTTAATTTGAATTTTGAAATTTGATTTTGTTAATTTGAATTTTGAAATTTGATTTTAGTTGTTCTTATTCATCTCACTTGATCTAAGTTGTCAATCAAAGGGATCCTATGATTTGTGTGAGATAAGTTTGAGTTTGATTTATAAAAGTTTATCTGACCTTTTGTTAGATTCAAGTTTGACAAGAAGCAGGTTAAAAGTATACTTCCATAATTGGTTTCCAGGCCGTGGCGAGGCACAGAGGTCTTCTTTGGCCGAAGCCTTATTGGATCAACAACCACTTTCTAGGCAAAACCGCTTAAGGAAGTTGTACTTTTAACCTACCTATTGAAACTCCTTGGTCTAACTAGTCTAGGATGTGGCGAGGTAGCTTCGGCTAGTTCCACTGGGCTAAGAAGACCAAATAGAGGACGCCATCCCCTACCTGACTCCTTAGATCAGCTTCCCTAACGTACTATCAGCTCGCCCTACCCTGGTACTGAGTAGGTCAAGTGTCAGACTAACTTTTGAAACTAGTCCTAGGTACCCAGACGGGTAAAGGGTGACTTTGAGGTGCCAACTAATTTGGAACTTCCCCCTAAATTGTAGACTGGATGTCTAGGGTCAATGTAGTAGATGTCCCTTTTTGGGACATAATGTTGATTCTGACCTACTTGCTTTGTTAGGTAAGCTTTCGGAACCCACGCTTTTCGTTGATTTTTTCGGGGGTGGATAAAGGAGATAAAGGATCTTTGGGATGATCCTGATTTATATCCTATCCCAGATTTATTGTACATGCCCTTTTGTGATCCAAGAATGAGGTCAAGGTTCTTGGATCGGGTTGTGAAAGTTGCTAGTAGATCCTTAAGTTTTAGGACTTCGCCCTTTAGAGTGGAGTTTTCAGTTTCAAGCTCAATTGTCTTTTGATTTTGAGTTTGTTCAGTTAATGTTCTGGTATTAATTAATTGCTCCTTAAGGTCTTGATTTTCCTTAAGGAGCTGGTCATTCCTAGATTCAGATGCAAGTAATTTTTTATTTAAAATGGAAATAATCTTAAAATTTTTTTCATTAACTGAATCTAAATATACCTTAGTCGAGTCGTCCGAAAAGAGTCTGATCTCTTGACTCGACTCGTATTCGGAATCTTCGTCGTGCTCCGAGTCTGACCCGGGTCTAGTTGCCATTAGCGTGAGGTAGCTTGTCTTCTTTGGTGGTTCATAGTCAGAGTCATCCGAACTCTCGTCCCAGGTGGCTTGAAGAGTCTTCTTCTTCTTGCTTTTCTTTGATTGGTCCTCCATTTTGTAGGGACATTCATGTTTAAAGTGTCCTTTTCTGTTGCAACCGAAGCAGGTTATTTTGCTTTTGTCTCCATAACTGGTTGGCTTCATTATCATTTGGAAATCTCTTTTCGAGAATTTGCTTTTCTTTTTGGCGAGGACTTTTCTTACTAAGTTAACCATTTGTTCCTCGTCATCTGAGTCTGAGTCTGACTCTTCTTTTGATTCTTGAATTTTCTTCTTCGACTTGACTTCTTTTGAAGAACCTGCAAACAAAGCAAATCCTTTCTCGGCCTTGGCGTTAGTTTGTTTGTGCAGTTCTAATTCACAGAATAGTTCATCTAAATTTATTTTGGAAAGATTCCTAGAAATTTTATAAGCATCTATGATGGATGCCCATAAAGAGTTTCTAGGAAAGGCATTTAGTGCATACCTTATAATATCTCTATTTTCTTGTTTATGCCCAATGAGGTGGAGTCCATTTAGTATGTCCTTGATCCGGGCGTGGAGTTGGCTTGCAGACTCACCTTCCTGCATTTTTATGTTAAATAATTTATTCAATAACAAATCTCTTTTTGTTACCTTCGCATCTGAGGTGCCTTCATGCAGTTCAATCAGTTTGTCCCAAAGTTCTTTGGCAGATTCAGTTGGGCCGATACGGTTCAATTCCTCTTTGGTTAGTCCGCATTGGAGTGTGTTCTGTGCTTTGAACTCAATCTGAGCCCTTTTCTTCATTTCTAGGTTCCATCTGTCATGCTTCAGTAGTGCATTGTTTCCCTCGTCCATTGGTGGTTCGTAGCCAGATTGCACCGCGAACCATTGATCCATATCAGTCTTTAGGTACACCTCCATTCTTCGTTTCCAGTAAGGGAAGTCTTCCCCATTGAAGAGCGGAGGACGGGCAGTACTATATCCTTCACCTTGAGCCATCTGAAATAGACAACAACAAAAACACTTGTTCCAAGACTAGGTCTTGGATTAGTAGTGTGGTAGGAAAAGGAGAAGAAAGGAACAAAAAAACGACTCGAAATGGTGTTGCCCAAATTCGAGTAAA
>JAGFNQ010002257.1:127897-169863 GCA_024364735.1 Boesenbergia rotunda | reverse complement strand
GCCTAGATTCAATTCTGGCAGCCTAGATTAAGTTCTGGCAACTTTTCCTTTCAGCTCTTATTTCAAGTACTTTCATTTCCTTTAAGTTGCCTAGATTCAATTCTGGCAGCCTAGATTAAGTTCTGGCACTTTCCTTTCAGCTCTTTAATTCACGTTTTGTTATCTTTCATTTCCGCATTATCCTCAGTTTTGCCTAGATTCAATTCTGGCAAATTTCCTTTCAGCACTTAGTTAATGTTTTCAATTCTGCAATTTGCACTTTTTTTTGTCTTGAATTCCTATCTTTTATCCTAACACCCTTGGGAATTTTGATAGTCCACGAACGCTTACAGGGAATTGGTCAATTCTAAGTTCAAGTTCATTAAAGAGCTAACATTCGTGAGTTAGAGTGTTTGACTGAAACAGGTTGTTCAATGGCGACAAGTGGAGAAGAAGCAGGACCTAGAGAATCCCTTGATCAACGTGCTTTGAGACAACACTTGGAACGCATGGAAATCTATTTTAGTCGGATTATGGACAGAATAGAGAAACAAGATGATGTAATTGTAGGATTGTAACGTAGCCAAGTTGGTAGAGTTCCTTCACGAAGTGCTAGACAATATAACCGTGGTGACCATGATGATGATGATGATGGTGTATCTGAGGACATTGATGATAGAGCTTCGAGTGGCAGATCGGATCATGCTCGAGTTGGTGGTAGAAGAGGAAGGATGAATGATCATGTGGATAGAAACATGGGAAATATCAAGATGAAGATTCCTTGATTTCAAGGCAAAAGTGATCCTGAAGCCTATTTGGATTGGGAAAATTAAGTGGAATTAGTATTTGATTGTCACAACTATCCTGAAGAGAAGAAGGTAAAACTCTTTGCCGTTGAATTTGTTGATTATGCAATTATTTGGTGAAACAAAGAGAGACCCATTGGCAGTTGGGAGGAGATGAAGACTATTATGAGAAAGAGATTTATTCCAACACATTACTATCAGGATTTGTATCAACGGTTACAAAGTCTCACACAATGATCCAAAACTGTGGAGGAATACCACAAAGAGATGGAAATTGCCATGATTCGAGCCAATGTGGAGGAGGACCGAGAAGCAACCATGGCACGAATTTTACAAGGTTTAAATCAAGAAATTGCAAATGTAGTGGAGTTGCAACATTATGTGGAGCTTGAAGACATGGTGCATATGCACATGAAAGTTGAAAGACAACTCAAAAAGAATGGATCAATCAAGCATGGGGGGCAATATTCTAATCCGTCAACTTGGAAATCTGGTTAGAAAAAAAGAGATGATAAAGTTGAATCAAAGAAAAAGCTCGATTTTCCAAAGAATAAAGATGCAAGCTCCCGATTGGTCAAGGGCAAAGAACCCCTCCAACCTTCATGAAATAGTGATATTAAATGCTTTATGTGCATGGGAAGGGGACATATCGTATCACAATGCCCAAACAAAAGAATTATGATTTTGAAAGAAAATGGTGACATCAAGACTAAGAGTGAGTTTGAAGATGATAGTGTCTTGCCCCCATTATTGGAAAGTGATGCAGAAGAGTATCCCGTTGAAGGTGAAGCCCTTGTCACTAGGCGTGCTCTAAATGTGCAAGTGAAAGAAGATAATGAAGAACAACGAGACAACATATTTCATACCCGTTGCCACATCAAAGACAAGGTATATAGTATGATTATAGTGGGGGAAGTTGCACTAATATAGCTAGTACTATTTTGGTTGAGAAATTATGCTTACCTACCACTAAGCATCCTAGAACTTATAAACTACAATGGTTGAATGATTGCGGGGAAGTCAAGGTCAACAAGCAAGTGTTGGTTTCATTTTACATTGGTAGATATCATGATGAGATACTTTGTGATGTAGTGCCAATGCATGCAAGTCATTTACTTTTAGGTAGACCATGGCAATTAGATAGGAAGGTCATGTATGATGGGTTTAAAAATAAGTATTCTTTTATGATGCATGGTAAACATGTAACTCTTGTACCATTGACTCCTAAGCAAGTATATGAAGATCAATTGAGGATAAAAAATGAGAGTGAAAAAAGAAAAGAGTGTGAGAAAAAAGAAAATGAGAAATGGAAAAAGAAAAAGAGTGTGAGAAAAGAAAAGGTGAGGATGAGATGAGTGGAAAAAAGAATGAAAGGGGAAGAAAAATCAAGAGCAAGAGAGTAAAAAAGGGAGCTTTTATGCAAAGAAAGAGAGGTTAAGAGAGCATTTTATGCTTCACAACCAATGACAGTACTTTTGTACAAGGAGGCCGATTTTAACACGAACGATTTTAACCCTACTTTATCTAGTTTTGTTAAATCTCTTTTGCGGGAATTTAATGTATTTCTTGATGAGGTTCCTGATGGATTGCCATCACTTAGAGGAATAGAGCACCAAATTGATTTCATCCTTGAAGCCACAATTCCTAATCAGCCAGCCTATAGGTGTAACCCTGCTGAGAAAAAAGAACTTCAAAGGCAAGTTGAAGGGTTGATGAAAAAAGGGTATGTCCGAGAAAGTTCGAGTCCATGTGCTTTCCCCGTTTTGCTAGTACGTAAGAAGGATGGAACTTGGAGAATGTCGGTTGATTGTAGAGCTATTAATAAGATTACAGTAAAGTATCGTCATCCTATTCCTAGATTAAAAATAATGATAAATGATGAACCAGGCAGCAGACAAATTGAACCTGGGGTGACCGGCCCGGCCCCACGGAAGTTTCCCACCGGTCACTAGGGTAAATCGGGAAGCTCTCGCGGTGGGTAGTCTAGAAGCCCAGCGTCCCAGGGTTCGCGCCCCATTTCGAGGAAAAATTCCTGCAAAATGCACCGTAGTTGTGGATCGAACCGCGGATGCCTGGGTTAACGACTAGTTGCCCTACCGTTGCACCATAGCCCCGGGGGCACCTATTCCTAGATTAGATGATGATATGCTAGATGAACTACATGGCTCTTGCATTTTCTCTAAAATTGATTTCAAGTCGGGCTATCATCAAATTCGCATGCATGAGGGAGACGAATGAAAAACTGCATTTAAGACTAGGTATGGTTTGTATGAATGGTTAGTCATGCCATTTGGGCTTACTAATGCACTTAGTACTTTCATGAGGTTAATGAACCATATTTTACGTGCTTTTATTGGAAATTTTGTTGTACTATATTTTGATGACATCTTGATTTATAGCAAAAATTTAGAGTAGCATCTACAACATTTACAAAATGATCTAATTGTTTTGCGAAATGAAAAGTTGTATGCAAACCTCCAAAAATATTCTTTTTGCACTAATTAGATTAAGTTTCTTGGTTATATTGTTAGTGCTAAGGGAATAGCACTTGATGAGAAGAAAGTTAAGGCTATTCGTGAATGGCCAACACCAAAAACAATAACTGAGGTACGTAGCTTCCATGGTTTGGCAAGTTTCTACAGAAGGTTTGTTAAGAATTTTGGCACTTTAGCTGCACATTTGTCCGAAATGGTTTAAAAGAATGTTGGATTTCATTGGGATAGTGAACAGGATTCAGCCTTCAACTCACTTATGCAGAAATTAAGTTCTGCCCCATTACATGCGTTACCTAACTTTGCTAAAACTTTTGAAATTGAGTGTGATGCATTAGGAATAGGTAATGGAGCTGTGCTAATAAAGAAGGTCAACCCCTTGCTTATTTTAGTGAGAAATTAATTGGAGCAGCTTTGAATTATCCTACTTATGACAAAGAGATGAGTGCTTTGGTGAGGGCTTTAGAGACTTAGCAGCATTACTTGTCGCTGAAAGAGTTTGTTATTCACACTGATCATGAATCATTGAAGCACTTGAAGAGCCAAAATAAGTTGAATAGACGTCATGCGAAATGGGTGGAGTTCATTGAATCATTTCCTTATGTGATCAAGTATAAACGAGGTATGGAAAATCTTGTTGCAGATGCTTTATCTCGAAGATATACTTTGCTCTCTATTTTGAATACTAAATTGTTAGGATTTGAATACATTAAAGATCTATATTCTAAAGATCCTGACTTTGGAAATGTATTTGAAGTTTGTGAGCATGCTGCATTTGGGAAGTTTTATAGGCATGAGGGATTTCTATTTAGAGTTAATTGGTTATGTGTGTCTAACTGTTCATTGAGGGAATTATTAGTCCAAGAAACCCATGGTGGGGAACTAATGGAACATTTTGGAGTGAGAAAAACACTAGATGTTTTGTTGAAGCATTTCATTTGGCCACATATGAAAGGAGATGTTGTAAAATTTTGTGAGAAGTGTATCACATGTAGGTAAGCAAAATCTAAATCTTTACCTCATGGGATGTATACACGTCTACCAATTCCTAGTGAACCTTGGGTTGACATTTCTATAGATTTTATTTTGGTTTAGCAAGGTCAAAACGAGGTATGGATTCTATTTTTTTGGTCGTAGATAGATTTTCCAAAATGGCTCATTTTATTCCTTGTAGGAAAACAGATGTTGCTAACCATATTGTTGATCTCTTTTTTAGGGACATTGTAAGACTTTATGGAGTTCCGAAAAGTATAGTTTCAGATTATGATGCAAAGTTTCTATGCTAATTTTGGAAGACACTATGGGGCAAGTTGCGAACAAAGTTGTTGTTTTCTACAACATGTCATCCACAAACATATGGATAAACTGTGGTAGTAAATCAAACCTTAGCAACTTTATTAAGAGCTATCATTCAAAAGAATTTAAAAGGTTGGGAAGATTGTTTACCACATGTTGAATTTGCATATAACATGTATACATTCTGTTACTAAGTGTTCACCTTTTGAAGTGATGGTTTCAATCCACTAACTCCTTTGGATTTATCACCTTTGCCTATCTCTGAGCATGCTAGTTTGGATGGTACAAGGAAAGCTGAATTTGTGAGGCCACGAGAAAGTAAGGATGCAAATTGAAAAGAAGACTGAACAACGCAAGTCAACAACGGACGAAAGAAAATAATCTTTAAACCCGGTGATTGGGTTTGGGTTCATATGAGAAAGGAGAGATTTTCTGCTAAACGTCGTACTAAGTTGCATCCAAGAGGCGATGGACCATTTCAAGTCATGGCGCGAATCAATGATAATGCCTACAAGCTTAACTTGCCGGGTGAGTATAATGTGAGTTCCACATTTAATGTTTCTGATATCTCTTCCTTTGATGTAGGTAATCAAGATTCGAGGACGAATCCTTTTGAGGAGAGGGGTTGATGGAGTCAAAGGAAGTGAACAAGTTGGCCAACAAGCTAATGATATGGATCATGCTCAACCCACTCTAAAAGATGTTGATGATCCATTATGCATCAATGGAGACCCAATTACAAGGGCTAAGGCTAAAAAGATGAAAGAAGCACTTAATCTGCTAATTGAAGATGTGAAAGTCAAAGCTACCATTGAAGAAGGTTTGACTAAGAGCAAGTCATATGGCTTAGTCAACGTAATTCAAGCCTTAGATAAGCATAACTAGTGATGGAGACAAAGGAAGTGAACAAGTTGCCCAACAAGCTAACGATATGGATCATGCTCAACCCACTCTAGAAGATGTTGGTGATCCATTATGCATCAAAGGGGGCCCAATTACAAGGGCTAAGGCTAAAAAGATGAAAAAAGCACTTTATGTGCTAATTGAAGATGTGAAAGCCAAAGCGACCATTGAAGAAGGTTTGACTAAGAGCAAGTCTTACGGCTTAGTCAACCTAATTCAAGCCTTAGATGAGCTTAACTAGTATCCTTAGTCTCTTGTCTATGTAAGAAGGATATGTTAATTTTGTGGGATCAATTTAGACCCAATTTCTCGCTTTATTTGGGTTGTAATGGTGCCAAGAGCTCAATAGGCCTATGTAGTCTATATAGGCCTCTACTAAATGGGCTTCCTTTTGGCCTTTTAGGGTTTTTAGGTCACCCTATAGCTATAAATATATGGGGTGGCGGCCACAACATGTAACTTTTGGCTTATTCAATCTACTACATGGTGAGGCTCTCACTTGTTGGTTCTTCATGGAACTAGAACTTATCAAGGCATCCCCTTGTGGCGTTCAAGACTTATCAACCTCCATCCCAAGGTTGTGGCGTCTATCTTCTTCTTCCTCTATACCAAGGTTCGTGCTTCCTAAGCATTGGGTTGAGGTTTCTTTCTTCTATTCTCCATCTTTTCGATTTAGACTATCTTTCCCTGTTTCCTCCATTTGTTGTGTGTTCTTGAGACTTATTCTCTTTGGGTTTGCATCAACTAGTCACTTAAGTCTCTTGTCTATGTAAGAAAGATATATGCTAATTTTGTGGGTTCAATTTAGGCCCAAATTCTAGCTTTATTTGGGTTGTAATGGTGCCAAGAGCTCAATATGCCTATGTAGTCTATATAGGCCTCTACTAAATGGGCATCCTTTTGGCCTTTTAGGGTTTTTAAGTCACCCTATTGCTATACATTAAGGGGGTGGCGGCCACAACATGTAACTTTTGGCTTATTCAATCTACTACATGGTGAGGCTCTCACTTGTTGGTTCTTCATTTAAAGTTTGCCTAGATTCAATTCTGGCAGCCTTGATTATATTCTGGCAACTTTCCTTTCAGCTATTATTTCAAATACTCTCATTTATTTTATGTTTGCCTAGATTCAATTCTGGTAGCCTAGATCAAGTTCTGGCAACTTTCCTTTCAGCTCTTTAATTCACGTTTTGCTATCTTTCATTTCCGCATTATCCTCAATTTTGCCTAGATTCAATTCTGTCAAATTTCTTTTCAGCACTTACTTCAAGTTTTCAATTCTACAATTTGCACTTTTTCGTCATGAATTCCTATCTTTTAACTTAACACCCTTGGAAATTTTTCATAGTCCACGAATGCTTACAGGGAATTAGCTCAGTTCTAAGTTCAAGTACTTTAAAGAGCTAACATTCGTGAATTAGAGTGTTTGAGTGAAACAGATTGTTCAATGGCGACAAGTGGAAATGAAGCAAGACCTAGAGAATCCCTTGATCAACGTGCTTTGAGACAACACTTGGAACGCATGGAAATCCGTTTTCGTCGGATTATGGACAGATTAGAGAAACAAGATGCTGTAATTACAGGATTACAACATAGCCAAGTTGGTAGAGTTCCTTCACGAAGTGCTAGACAATATAACCGTGGTGACCATGATGATGATGATGATCGCGTATTTGAGGACATTGATGATAGAGATTCAAGTGGCAGATCGGATCATGCTCGAGTTGGTGGTAGAAGAGGAAGGATGAATGATCATGTGGATAAAAACTTGGGAAATATCAAGATGAAGATTCCTTCATTTTAAGACAAAAGTGATCCTAAAGCCTCTTTGGAGTGGGAAAAGAAAGTGGAATTAGTATTTGATTGTCACAACTATTCTGAAGAGAAGAAGATAAAACTCGCTGCCGTTGAATTTGTTGATTATGCAATTATTTGGTGGGATCAAATTATTCTAAGCAGGAGAAGAAACAAAGAGAGACCCGTTGGCAGTTGGGAGGAGATGAAGACTATTATGACAAAGAGATTCATTATAACACATTACTATCGAGATTTGTATCAATGGTTACAAAGTCTCACACAAGGATCCAATACTGTGGAGGAATACCACAAAGAGATGGAAGTTGCCATGATTCGAGCCAATGTGGAGGAGGACCGAGAAGCAACCATGGCACGAGTTTTACAAGGTTTAAATCAAGAAATTGCAAATATAGTGGAGTTGCAACATTATGTGGAGCTTGAAGACATGGTGCATATGTCCTTGAAAGTTGAAAGACAACTCAAAAAGAAGGGATCAATCAAGCATGGGGGGCAATATTCTAATCCGTCAACTTGGAAATCTAGTTGGAAAAAAAGAGATGATAAAGTTTAATCAAAGAAAAAGCCCGATTTTCCTTAGAATAAAGATGCAAGCTCCCCATTGGTCAAGGGCAAAGAACCCTTCCAACCTTCATGAAATAGAGATATTAAATGCTTTAAGTGCTTGGGAAGGGGACATATTGATGGAGACAAAGGAAGTGAACAAGTTGCCCAACAAGCTAACGATACGGATCATGCTCAACCCACTCTAGAATATGTTGATGATCCATATGCATCAAAGGAGGCCCAATTACAAGATCTAAGGCTAAAAAGATGAAAGAAGCACTTAATGTGCTAATTGAAGATGTGAAAGCCAAAGCTACCATTGAAGAAGGTTTGACCAAGAGCAAGTCATACGGCTTAGTCAACCTAATTCAAGTCTTAGATGAGCTTAACTAGACTCCTTAGTCTCTTGTCCATGTAAGAAGGATAATTTAATTTTGTGGGTTCAATTTAGACCCAATTTTTAGCTTTATTTGGGTTGTAATGGTGCCAAGAGCTCAATAGGCCTATGTAGTCTACATAGGCCTCCACTAAATGGGCTTCCTTTTGGCCTTTTAGGGTTTTTAGGTCACCCTATAGCTATAAATATAGGGGGTGGCGGCCACAACATGTAATTTTGGCTTATTCAATCTACTACATGGTGAGGCTCTCACTTGTTGGTTCTTCATTGAACTAGAACTTATCAAGGCATCTCCTTGTGGCGTTCAAGACTTATCAACCTCCATCCCAAGGTTGTGGCGTCTATCTTCTTCTTCTTCTATACCAAGGTTTAAGCATTGAGTCAAGGTTTCTTTCTTCCATTCTCCATCTTTTCGATTTAGGCTATCTTTCACCCTTTCTTCCATTTGTTGTGTGTTCTTGAGATTTCTTCTCATTGGGTTCGCATCATTTGGTATCAGAGCATTGGTTTCTCTAAATCGATTTGGTTATCCTTTTTTTTGTGTTCTTGAGTTTCTATCGTATTTTTGTTTCTTTTCTTTTGCTTAGCAAGCCTTACTTGCTTTGTTGCTCAAAAAAAAAAAAGAGGAGGGAAAAAAATTCGGCCAAAAAAAAAGAAAAAAAAAGAAGCAAAGAAAGGAAGGAAGAAAGAAAAAAAAAAGAAGAAAGGCCAAAACAAAAAAAAAAGAAGAAAAAGAGGCTGAACAAAAAAAAGAAGGAAGTAGAGACTTTGTTTGCAATTTAATTTTCTCATTTCCTTTCAAGTATTCTCATTTCATTTCAAGTTAGCCTAGATTAAGTTCTGGCAACTTTAATTTCAGCTCTTATTTGAAGTATTCTCATTTCATTTCAAGTTAGCCTAGATTAAGTTCTGGCGACTTTCATTTCCAGCTCTTATTTCAAGTATTTTCATTTTATTTCAAGTTAGCCAAGATTCAATTCTGGCAGCCTAGATTAAGTTCTGGCAACTTTCCTTTCAGCTCTTATTTCAAGTACTTTCATTTTCCTTTAAGTTGCCTAGATTCAATTCTGGCAGCCTAGATTAAGTTCTGGTAACTTTCCTTTCAGCTCTTTAATTCACGTTTTGTTATCTTTCATTTCCGCATTGTCCTCAATTTTGCCTAGATTCAATTCTGACAAATTTCCTTTCAGCACTTATTTCAGGTTTTCAATTCTGCAATTTGCACTTTTATCTTTAATTCCTATCATTTGTCCTAACACCCTTGGGAATTTTGATAGTCGACGAACGCTTACAAGGTATTTGCCTCAATTCCAGGTTCATGTTCTTTTAAGAGCTAACATTCGTGAGTTAGAGTGTTTGAGTGAAACAGGTTATTCAATGGCAACAAGTGGAGAAGATGCAAGACCTAGAGAATCCCTTGATCAACGTGCTTTGAGACAACACTTGGAACACATGGAAATTCGTTTTAGTCAGATTATGGACAGATTAGAGAAACAAGATGCTGTAATTGCCGGATTGCGACATAGCCAAGTTGGTAGAGTTCCTTCACGCAATGCTAGAACATATAACCGTGGTGACCATGATGATGATGATGATGATGTATCTGAGGACATTGATGATAGAGCTTCAAGTGGCAGATCGGATCATGCTCGAGTTGGTGGTAGAAGAGGAAGGATGAATGATCATGTGGATAGAAACTTGGGAAATATCAAGATGAGGATTCCTTCATTTCAAGGTAAAAGTGATCCTGAAGCCTATTTGGAATGGGAAAAGAAAGTGGAATTAGTATTTGATTGTCACAACTATTCTGAAGAGAAGGTAAAACTCGCTGCCGTTGAATTTGTTGATTATGCAATTATTTGATGGGATCAAATTATTCTAAGCAAGAGAAGAAACAAAGAGAGACCCGTTGGTAGTTGGGAGGAGATGAAGACTATTATGAGAAAGAGATTCATTCCAACACATTACTATCGGGATTTGTATCAACGGTTACAAGGTCTCACACAAGGATCCAAGACTGTGGAGGAATACCACAAAGAGATGGAAATTGCCATGATTCGAGCCAATGTGGAGGAGGACCGAGAAGCAACCATGGCACGATTTTTACAAGGTTTAAATCAGAAAATTGCAAATGTAGTGGAGTTGCAATATTATGTGGAGCTTGAAGACATGGTGCATATGTCCATGAAAGTTGAAAGACAACTCAAAAAGAAGGGATCGAACAAGCATGTGGGGCAAAGTTCTCATTCGTCAACTTGGAAATCTAGTTGGAACAAAAGAGATGATAAAGTTGAATCAAAGAAAAAGCCCGATTTTTCAAAGAATAAAGATGCAAGCTCTCCATTGGTCAAGGGAAAGGAACCCCTCCAACCTTCAAGAAATAGAGATATTAAATGCTTTAAGTGCTTGGGAAGGGGACATATTGCATCACAATGCCCAAAGAAAAGAATTATGATTTTGAAAGACAATGGTGATATCGAGACTGAAAGTGAGTCTGAAGATGATAGTGTATTGCCCGCATTATTGGAAAGTGAAGAAGAGTATCCTGTTGAAGGTGAAGCCCTTGTCACTAGGCGTGCTCTTAATGTGCAAGTGAAAGAAGATAATGAAGAACAACGAGACAACATATTTCATACCCGTTGCCACATCAAAGACAAGGTATGTAGTATGATTATAGATGGGGGAAGTTGCACTAATGTAGCTAGTACTATTTTGGTTGAGAAATTATGCTTACCCACCACTAAGCATCCTAGACCTTATAAACTACAATGGTTGAATGATTGCGGGGAAGTCAAGGTCAACAAGCAAGTATTGGTTTCATTTTCCATTGGTAGATATCATGATGAGATACTTTGTGATGTAGTGCCAATGCATGTAAGTCATTTACTTTTAGGTAGACCATGGCAATTTGATAGGAAGGTCATGCATGTTGGGTTTAAAAATAAGTATTCTTTTATGATGCATGGTAAACATGTAACTCTTGTACTATTGACTCCTAAGCAAGTATATGAAGATCAATTGAGGATCAAAAATGAGAGTGAAAAAAGAAAAGAGTGTGGGAAAAAAGAAAATGAGAAAAAGAAAAAGAATGGAAAAGAGAAAGAGTGTGAGAAAAGAAAAGGTGAGGATGAGATGAGTGGAAAAAAGAATGAAAGGGGAAAAGAAATTCAAGAGCAAGAGAGTAAAAAAGAGAGCTTCTATGCAAAAGAAAGAGAGGTTAAGAGAGCGTTTTATGCTTCACAGCCAATGATTGTACTTTTGTACAAGGAGGCTGATTTTAATACTAACGATCTTAACCCTTCTTTGCCTAGTGTTGTTAAATCTCTTTTGCAGGAATTTGATGATGTATTTCCTAATGAGGTTCCTGATGGATTGCCACCACTTAGAGGGATAGAGCACCAAATTGATTTTATCCCCGTAGCCACAATTCCTAATCAGCCAGCCTATAGGAGTAACCCTGCTGAGATAAAAGAACTTCAAAGGCAAGTTGAAGAGCTGATGAGAAAAGGGTATGTCCGAGAAAGTTTGAGTCCATGCGCCGTCCCCGTTTTGCTAGTACCTAAGGATGGAACATGGAGAATGTGCGTTGATTGTAGAGCTATCAAAAAGATTACGGTAAAGTATCGTCATCCTATTCCTAGATTAGATGATATGCTAGATGAACTACATGACTCTTGCATTTTTTCTAAAATTGATTTGAAGTCGGGCTATCATCAAATTCGCATGCGTGAGGGAGACGAATGGAAAACTGCATTTAAGACAAGGTATGGTTTGTATGAATGGTTAGTAATGTCATTTGGGCTTACTAATGCACCTAGTACTTTCATGAGGTTAATGAACCATATTTTGCGTGCTTTTATTGGAAATTTTGTTGTAGTATATTTTGATGACATTTTGATTTATAGCAAAAATTTAGAGGAGCATCTACAACATTTACAAAATGTTCTAATTGTTTTGCGAAATGAAAAGTTGTATGCTAACCTTAAAAAATGTTCTTTTTGCACTAATCAAATTGAGTTTCTTGGTTATATTGTTAGTGCTAAGGGAATAGCAGTTGATGAGAAGAAGGTTAAGGCTATTCGTGAATGGCCAACACCAAAAACAATAAATGAGGTATGTAGCTTCCGTGGTTTGGCAAGTTTCTACAGAAGGTTTGTTAAGCTTTGTTCCCTTGACTGAAATTGTTAAAAAGAATGTTGGATTTCATTGGGATAATGAACAGGATTCAGCCTTCAACTCACTTAAGGAGAAATTAAGTTCTGCACCTTTACTTGCGTTACCTAACTTTGCTAAAACTTTTGAAATTGAGTGTGAGCATGCTGCATTTGGGAAGTATGTGAGCATGACTTTGGAAATGTATTTGAAGTATGTGAGCATGCTGCATTTGGGAAGTTTTATAGGCATGATGGATTTTTATTTAGAGTTAATCGGTTATGTGTGCCTAACTGTTCATTGAGGGACTTATTAGTCAATGAAGCCCATGGTAGGGGGCTAATGGGACATTTTGGAGTGAGAAAAACACTAGATGTTTTGCTGGAGCATTTCTTTTGGCCACATATGAAAGGAGATGTTGTAAAATTTTGTGAGAAGTGTATCACATGTAGGCAAGCAAAATCTAAATCTTTACCTCATGGGTTGTATACACCTCTACCAATTCCTAGTGAACCTTGGGTTGATATTTCTATGGATTTTATTGTTGGTTTACCAAGGTCAAAACGTGGTATGGATTCTATTTTTGTGGTCGTAGACAAATTTTCTAAAATGGCTCATTTTATTCCTTGTAGGAAAACAGATGATGCTAACCATATTGCTGATCTCTTTTTTAGGGACATTGTACGACTTCATGGAGTGCCAAAAAGTATAGTTTCAGATCGTGATGCAAAGTTTCTAAGCTACTTTTGGAAGACACTATGGGGCAAGTTGGGAACAAAGTTGTTGTTTTCTACAACGTGCCATCCACAAACAGATGGACAAACAGAGGTAGTAAATCGAACCTTAGCTACTTTATTAAGAGCTATCATTCAAAAGAATTTAAAAGGTTGGGAAGATTGTTTACCACATGTTGAATTTGCATATAATAGATCTATACATTCTGCTACTAAGTGTTCACCTTTTGAAGTGGTATATGGTTTCAATCCGCTAACTCCTTTGGATTTATCACCTTTGCCTATCTCTGAGTATGCTAGTTTGGATGGTACAAAGAAAGCTGAATTTGTGAGGCAAATGCATGAGAAAGTAAGGATGCAAATTGAAAAGAAGACTGAACAATATGCTACGCAAGCCAACAAGGGACGAAAGAAAATAATCTTTGAACCCGGTGATTCGGTTTGGGTTCATATGAGAAAGGAGAGATTTCCGGCTAAACGTCGTACTAAGTTGCATCCAAGAGGAGATGGACCATTCCAAGTCATTGCGCGAATCAATGATAATGCCTACAAGCTTGACTTGCCGGGTGAGTATAATGTGAGTTTCACATTTAATGTTTCTGATCTCTCTCCCTTTGATGTAGGTAATCAAGATTCGAGGACGAATCCTTTTGAAGAGAGGGGGAATGATGGAGACAAAGGAAGTGAACAAGTTGCCCAACAAGCTAACGATACGGATCATGCTCAACCCACTCTAGAAGATGTTGATGATCCATTATGCATCAAAGGAGGCCCAATTACAAGGACTAAGGCTAAAAAGATGAAAGAAGCACTTAATGTGCTAATTGAAGATGTGAAAGCCAAAGCTACCATTGAAGAAGGTTTGACCAAGAGCAAGTCATACGGCTTAGTCAACCTAATTCAAGTCTTAGATGAGCTTAACTAGACTCCTTAGTCTCTTGTCCATGTAAGAAGGATATGTTAATTTTGTGGGTTCAATTTAGACCCAATTTCTAGCTTTATTTGGGTTGTAATGGTGCCAAGAGCTCAATAGGCCTATGTAGTCTACATAGGCCTCCACTAAATGGGCTTCCTTTTGGCCTTTTAGGGTTTTTAGGTCACCCTATAGCTATAAATATAGGGGGTAGCGGCCACAACATGTAATTTTGGCTTATTTAATCTACTACATGGTGAGGCTCTCACTTGTTGGTTCTTCATTGAACTAGAACTTATCAAGGCATCTCCTTGTGGCGTTCAAGACTTATCAACCTCCATTCCAAGGTTGTGGCGTCTATCTTCTTCTTCTTCTATACCAAGGTTCGTGCTTCCTTAAGCATTGGGTCAAGGTTTCTTTCTTCCATTCTCCATCTTTTCGATTTAGGCTATCTTTCACCCTTTCTTCCATTTGTTGTGTGTTCTTGAGATTTCTTCTCATTGGGTTCGCATCACTTGGAATGGTCCATCTCCTCTTGGCTGAAGTTTTTATTTCCTTTGTGCAGGAAACCTTTCCTTCCTCATATGAACCCACACCCAATCACCGGGTTCAAGGACAACTCTTTTTCTCCCTTTATTGGCTCTATTTGCATATTGCTCCATTTTCTTCTGAATTTGAGCTTTAACTTGCTCATGATGCTTCTTCACATATTCCGCCTATGTATTGCCATCCTTGTGTACTAAAGAAGAAGTATTAGGTAAAGGAAGCAAATCAAGAGGTGTTAGTGGATTGAACCCATAAACAATCTCAAAAGGAGAAAATTGAGTAGTAGAATGGACAACCCTATTGTAAGCAAATTCAACGTGGGGTAAACATTTTGCCCAAGACATAATGTTTTTCTTAATAATTGCTCTATGAAGAGTAGAAAGAGTCCTTTTAACCACCTCAGTTTGGCCATCAGTTTGAGGGTGGCATGTGGTGGAGAAAAGAAGCTTTGTTCCCAGCTTGCTCCATAAGGTCCTCCAAAAATGGCTTAAAAATTTGGTGTCACGATCTGAAACAATGCTCCTAGGCATGCCATGAAGTCTTACCACCTCTTTGAAAAACAAATCTGCCACATGAGTTGCATCATCCACTTTGTGGCAAGGTATGAAGTACGCCATCTTGGAAAATCTATCAACTACCACAAAAATGGAGTCCTTACCTTTTTGAGTGCGTGGTAGCCCTAAAACAAAATCCATAGACAAGTCAGTCCACGGGAAATCAGGAATAGGCAAAGGAGTGTAAAGTCCATGCGGTGATAACTTGGATTTTGCTTTTCTACATACAATGCACCTTTTACAAAATTTCTGCACATCATGCTTCATGTGTGGCCAATAAGAATGTTCATGCTACATTTCTAAGGTCTTTTGAACGCCAAAGTGTCCCATTAAACCCCCCTCATGTGCTTCCCTAACTAGCAATTCACGCATGGATCCTTTAGGCACACAAAGTCTATTATTCTTAAACAAGTAATTATGATGTCTAACAAACCCATTTTGTGATTTCTTTTCACACATAGCATATAATTGGGAGAATTCATTATCATGGACATATAATTCTGTAATATGTTCAAAGCCAAGCAATTTAGTTTCGAGTGTAGCAAGTAAATTATACCTTCTTGAAAGTGCATCTGCTACAACATTTGCCCTTCCTTGCTTGTGCTTAATCACATACGGAAATTGTTCAAGAAATTCAACCCACTTGGCAAGCCTTTTGTTGAGCCTCCCCTGCCCTTACAAATACTTCAAAGATTCATGATCACTATGAATGACAAATTCTTTAGGCAAAAGATAATGCTGCCATGTTTGCAAAGCTCTAAGAAGAGCATACAATTCTATATCATAAGTGGAATAGTTGAGAGTGGTGCCACCTAACTTCTCACTAAAATATGCAATGGGATGACCATCTTGAAGTAAAACAGCCCCAATACCCACATGAGATGCATCACATTCAATTTCAAATGATTTGGAAAAATAAGGCAAAGCAAGAATGGGTGCGTGTGTGAGTTTGTCCTTAAGTGCTTGAAATGAATTTTCTTGATTCTCACCCCATTTAAAGCCCATATTTTTCCTAAGAATTTCATTTAGGGGTGCTGCCAATGTGCTAAAATCCTTCACAAACCTTCGATAGAAACTTGTCAACCCATGGAAGCTCCTAACCTCACTCACAGTTTTAGGAGTTGGCCAATCTCTAATGGTCTTAACATTCCCTTCATCAACCTGCACTCCTTTAGAACTTATGACAAAACCTAGAAAATCCACATGATCAGTGCAAAAAGAACACTTTTCTAAGTTAGTATATAGTTTCTCCTTTCTATGGACATGTAAGACATATTGGAGATGTGCAATATGCTCAACAAGACTCTTGGAATATACCAAAATATCATCAAAGTATACTACCACAAATTTTCCAAGAAATTCTCGTAAAACATGGCGCATTAGTTAACCCAAAAGGCATTACCAACCATTCATACAATCTATATTTAGTTTTGAAAGCAGTTTTCCATTCATCCCCTTCCCTTATCCTAATTTGATGGTACCCATTTTTCAAATCGATTTTAGAAAAGAAGCAAGCACCATGCACTTCATCAAGCAAATCATCAAGTCTAGGTATAGGATGTCTATACCGAATTGTGATGTTGTTGATTGCTCTACAATAAGTGCACATCCTCCATGATCCATCCTTTTTAGGTACCAAAATTACGGGTACAACACAAGGACTTAAGCTCTCCCTAACCCATCCTTTTTGCAATAACTCCTCCCTTGATTTTGTATCTCCTTTGTTTCTTAAGGGTTGCTCCTATAAGTTAGCCTATTGTGTAGAGAAGCACCAGTAATATGGTCTATTTGGTGTTCTATCCCCCTCATTGGTGGCAAATCGTCAGGTACTTCCTTGGGAAAGACATCCTCAAAATCCTGCAAAATAACAACAACATCACTAGGCAAAGAGCTAGTGTTAGATTCCAAGCAAGTTTCCTTGTACAAAAGAAGAAATATAGGCTGCCTTGTCAAATAACCTCTCTTCACCTCACTTCCTCTTGTAAACAAATTTTCTATTTTTCTCTCTTTCTTTTCCTCATTCTCTCTTTTCTTTTGAATTTTGTCCTCAAAATCAATTATTTTCTTTTTCACACACTCTTTCTCTTTCATAAGCTCTCGCTCTTCTTTTTCTCTTTTCTTAAGCTCTTGCTCTTCTTTTTCTCTTTTCTCTCTCATTTTTATTTGATCCTCACAAACCTCCCTAGGTGATAATGGTACAAGTGTGACTTTGCGAGAATTGTGAACAATAGAGAACTTGTTGGAGAATCCATCATGGTGAACTCGCCTATCAAACTGCCAAGGTCTTCCAAGAAAAATGTGGCTTGCCTCCATAGGTACAATATCACAGAGAACTTGATCTTCATATTTGCCAATGGAGAAATTAATCAACACTTGCTGATTTACTACCAATTCACCACTATTACTCAGCCATTGGAGTTTATATGGCCTTGCATGTGGTGTAGTCTTTAGGTTGAGTTTGGTGACCAACCTAGTGCTTGCCACATTGTTGCAACTCCCACCATCAATGATCATAGAGCATGTTTTACCTTGAATAAGGCAACGGGTATGAAAAATATTTTCTCTTTGGTCCTCCTCATACTCCTTGGCTTGACTCCCCAACAACCTCCTAACCTCCAAGAGATCTCCATCTTTTGCATAGGCTGCTCCATCATTTTCCCCATCACTTGAGGAAGAGGAATGAGAAGAAATTTCTTCACTAGAGATAATCCCATTATCACTTACCACCAAAGTCTTCTTATTCGGGCTTTCGGATGCAATATGTCCTTTTCCCAAACACCTAAAGCACTTGATATCCCTACTCTTAGAAGTAGAAGAAGAATTAGTAGGAATAGGCTCCTTAGTGCTTGTTACCTCCTTAGAATTAGAAGAAGAACCCTCCTTCTTTGGTTTGTCCTTCCAACTTGAAGTGTAGTTTGAAGAAGATGATTTTTTCATAATGCCCTTTCTCTTTAATTGTTGCTCCACTTTCATTGCTTGATGAACTAAGTCTTCAAGCTCCACATAATGTTGTAACTCCACAATGTCTCCAATATCTCGATTTAGGCCATGGAGAAATCGAGCCATGGTTGCTTCCCTATCCTCCATAATATTGGCCCTAATCAAAGCCACGTCCATCTCCTTGTAATACTCATCCACACTCCTACTCCCTTGGGTGAGTCTTTGCAATTTGTTGGGGGACTAATGGGACATTTTGGATTGAGAGAAACCCTTGATGTTTTGTTAGAGCATTTCTTTTGGCCACATATGAAAGGAGATGTTGTCAAATTTGTGAGATGTGTATCACATGTAGGCAAGCAAAATCAAAATCATCACCTCATGGGTTGTATACACCTCCACCAATTCCTAGTGAACCTTGAGTTGATATTTCTATGGACTTTATTGTAGGTTTACCAAGGTCAAAATGAGGTATGGATTCTATTTTTGTGGTCGTAGATTGATTTTCTAAAATGGCTCATGATAAGCACCTTGGAATGGATCGCCTTGAAATTCAGATGTAGGGAAGGATATTGACGCCACACTCAAGAAAGATGAGAGGGTGAGTGATATCAGTCATGGGGGTTTCGATCGCCACAAGTTGCCTTGATAAGATCACGATTAGTTCTTTGCCTAAGAACCAAAGGAAGCTCTCACAATAGAGAAAACTATGATTTCATTCAAACTTAACATGCCTTGGTCATACAAGAGTTCTCCTATATATAGACTTAGTGGAGGTTGAAACATTAACCTCTACCACACTTCCCACTAAGCACTAATTATGCACCATTATCATGCATGCATGCATGCATGATGTTTATTTCCCACAATTCCCTAATACTAGCTTAGGAACTCCCAAAAGCATTAAAAACCCACCAAAAGACATCAAAAATAACTTCAGAAAATTCCCCCAAAAATACCCACGAAAATTGGACACTTGTAGCCCTTGAATGCATCTTGGATCATGTGGTTTTGGGCCTTCAAGTTTTGTCTTCATGTGGGCTCAATTTCACTTTCAATTTGAAGGAATGTGATCCATTTAGTTGTTGCCTCCATTGTGCATTGATCCTTCTTCTCCTTGAGCTCCATTATTAAGCCTTCCAAAGCTTGCTTCATTCTCTTAGTCTTGGATCTTGTCATGGGTCCTCCAATTCCTTTCAATGCCTCTTCCTCTATGGCTTTGTCTTGTAAGCTTGTATCCCCTCCTTGGTCCACATCAGCTCATTTTACTCCTTGTAAGAAAATAGATGATGCTAACCATATTGTTGATCTCTTTTTTATGGATATAGTACGACTACATGGAGTACCGAAAAGTATAGATTCAGATCGTGATGCAAAGTTTCTAAGCTACTTTTGGAAGACACTATTGATGGAGACAAAGGAAGTGAACAAGTTGCCCAACAAGCTAACGATATGGACCATGCTCAACCCACTCTAGAAGATGTTGGTGATCCATTATGCATCAAAGGGGGCCCAATTACAAGGGCTAAGGCTAAAAAGATGAAAGAAGCACTTTATGTGCTAATTGAAGATGTGAAAGCCAAAGCGACCATTGAAGAAGGTTTTACTAAGAGCAAGTCTTACGGCTTAGTCAACCTAATTCAAGCCTTAGATGAGCTTAACTAGTATCCTTAGTCTCTTGTCTATGTAAGAAAGATATGTTAATTTTGTGGGTTCAATTTAGGCCTAATTTCTAGCTTTATTTGGGTTGTAATGGTGCCAAGAGCTCAATAGGCCTATGTAGTCTATATAGGCCTCTACTAAATGGGATTCCTTTTGGCCTTTTAGGGTTTTTAGGTCACCCTATAGCATAAATATATGGGGTGGCGGCCACAACATATAACTTTTGGCTTATTCAATCTACTACATGGTGAGGCTCTCACTTGTTGGTTCTTCATTGAACTAGAACTTATCAAGGCATCCCCTTGTGGCGTTCAAGACTTATCAACCTCCATCCCAAGGTTGTGGCGTCTATCATCTTCTTCTTCTATACCAAGGTTCGTGCTTCCTTAAGCATTGGGTCGAGGTTTCTTTCTTCCATTCTCCATCTTTTCGATTTAGACTATCTTTCCCTCTTTCTTCCATTTGTTGTGTGTTCTTGAGACTTATTCTCATTGGGTTCGCATCATTTGGTATCAGAGCCTTGGTTTCTCTAAATCGATTTGGTTATCTTTTTCTTTCTGTTCTTGAGTTTCTATCGTATTTTTGTTTCTTTTCTTTTGCTTAGCAAGCCTTACTTGCTTTGTTGCTCAAAAAAAAAAAGAGGAGGAAAAAAAAAATTCGGCCAAAAAAAAAAGAAAAAAAAAGAAGCAAAGAAAGGAAGGAAGAAAGAAAAAAAAAGAGAAGAAAGGCCAAAACAAAAAAAAAAGAAGCAAAAGAGGCTGAAAAAAAAAAGAAGAAGGAAGTAGAGACTTTGTTTGCAATTTAATTTTCTCATTTCCTTTCAAGTATTCTCATTTCATTTCAAGTTAGCCTAGATTAAGTTCTGGCAACTTTAATTTCAGCTCTTATTTCAAGTATTCTCATTTCATTTCAAGTTAGCCTAGATTAAGTTCTGGCGACTTTCATTTCCAGCTCTTATTTCAAGTATTTTCATTTCATTTCAAGTTAGCCAAGATTCAATTCTGGCAGCCTAAATTAAGATCTGGCAACTTTCCTTTCAGCTTTTATTTCAAGTACTTTCATTTTCCTTTAAGTTGCCTAGATTCAATTCTGGCAGCCTAGATTAAGTTCTGGCAACTTTTCTTTCAGCTCTTTAATTCACGATTTGCTATCTTTCATTTCCGCATTGTCCTCAATTTTGCCTAGATTCAATTCTGGCAAATTTCCTTTCAGTACTTATTTCAAGTTTTCAATTCTGCAATTTGCACTTTTATCTTTAATTCCTATCTTTTGTCCTAACACCCTTGGGAATTTTGATAGTCGACGAACGCTTACAAGGTATTTGCCTCAATTCCAAGTTCATGTTCTTTTAAGAGCTAACATTCGTGAGTTAGAGTGTTTGAGTGAAACAGGTTATTCAATGGCAACAAGTGGAGAAGATGCAAGACCTAGAGAATCCCTTGATCAACGTGCTTTGAGACAACACTTGGAACGCATGGAAATTCGTTTTAGTCAGATTATGGACAGATTAGAGAAACAAGATGCTGTAATTGCCGGATTGCGACATAGCCAAGTTGGTAGAGTTCCTTCACGCAATGCCAGAACATATAACCGTGGTGACCATGATGATGATGATGATGATGTATCTGAGGACATTTATGATAGAGCTTCAAGTGGCAGATCGGATCATGCTCGAGTTGGTGGTAGAAGAAGAAGGATGAATGATCATGTGGATAGAAACTTGGGAAATATCAAGATGAGGATTCCTTCATTTCAAGGTAAAAGTGATCCTGAAGCCTATTTGGAGTGGGAAAAGAAAGTGGAATTAGTATTTGATTGTCACAACTATTCTGAAGAGAAGAAGGTAAAACTCGCTGCCGTTGAATTTGTTGATTATGCAATTATTTGGTGGGATCAAATTATTCTAAGTAGGAGAAGAAACAAAGAGAGACCCGTTGGTAGTTGGGAGGAGATGAAGACTATTATGAGAAAGAGATTCATTCCAACACATTACTATCGGGATTTGTATCAACGGTTACAAGGTCTCACACAAGGATCCAAGACTGTGGAGGAATACCACAAAGAGATGGAAATTGCCATGATTCGAGCCAATGTGGAGGAGGACCGAGAAGCAACCATGGCACGATTTTTACAAGGTTTAAATCAGGAAATTGCAAATGTAGTGGAGTTGCAACATTATGTGGAGCTTGAAGACATGGTGCATATGTCCATGAAAGTTGAAAGACAACTCAAAAAGAAGGGATCGAACAAGCATGTGGGGCAAAGTTCTCATTCGTCAACTTGGAAATCTAGTTGGAACAAAAGAGATGATAAAGTTGAATCAAAGAAAAAGCCCGATTTTTCAAAGAATAAAGATGCAAGCTCTCCATTGGTCAAGGGAAAGGAACCCCTCCAACCTTCAAGAAATAGAGATATTAAATACTTTAAGTGCTTGGGAAGGGGACATTTTGCATCACAATGCCCAAACAAAAGAATTATGATTTTGAAAGAAAATGGCGACATCGAGACTGAAAGTGAGTCCGAAGATGATAGTGTCTTGCCCGCATTATTGGAAAGTGATGAAGAGTATCCCGTTGAAGGTGAAGCCCTTGTCACTAGGCGTGCTCTAAATGTGCAAGTGAAAGAAGATAATGAAGAACAACGAGACAACATATTTCATACCCGTTGCCATATCAAAGACAAGGTATGTAGTATGATTATAGATGGGGGAAGTTGCACTAATGTAGCTAGTACTATTTTGGTTGAGAAATTATGCTTACCTACCACTAAGCATCCTAGACCTTACAAACTACAATGGTTAAATGATTGCGGGGAAGTCAAGGTCAACAAGCAAGTGTTGGTTTCATTTTCCATTGGTAGATATCATGATGAGATACTTTGTGACGTAGTACCAATGCATGCAAGTCATCTACTTTTAGGAAGACCATGGCAATTTGATAGGAAGGTCATGCATGATGGGTTTAAAAATAAGTATTCTTTTATGATGCATGGTAAACATGTAACTCTTGTACCATTGACTCCTAAACAAGTATATGAAGATCAATTGAGGATCAAAAATGAGAGTGAAAAAAGAAAAGAGTGTGAGAAAAAAGAAAATGAGAAAAGGAAAAAGAATGGAAAAGAAAAAGAGTGTGAAAAAAGAAAAGGTGAGGATGAGATGAGTGGAAAAAAGAATGAAAGAGGAAAAGAAATTCAAGAGCAAGAGAGTAAAAAAGGAGCTTTTATGCAAAAGAAAGAGAGGTTAAGAGAGCGTTTTATGCTTCACAGCCAATGATTGTACTTTTGTACAAGGAGGCCAATTTTAACACTAACGATCTTAACCCTACTTTGCCTAGTGTTGTTTAAATCTCTTTTGTAGGAATTTGATGATGTATTTCCTGATGAGGTTCTTGATGGGTTGCCACCACTTAGAGGAATAGAGCACCAAATTGATTAAATCCCTGGAGCCGCCATTCCTAATCGTCCAGCTTATAGGTGTAACCCTGCTGAGATTAAAGAACTTCAAAGGCATGTTGAAGAGTTGATGAAAAAAGGGTACGTCCGAGAAAGTTTGAGTCCATGTGCTGTCCCTGTTTTGCTCGTACCAAAGAAGGATGGGACTTGGAGAATGTGCGTTGATTGTAGAGCTATCAACAAGATTACGGTAAAGTATCGGCATCCTATTCCTAGATTAGATGATATGCTAGATGAACTACATGGCTCTTGCATTTTCTCTAAAATTGATTTGAAGTCGGGCTATCATCAAATTCGCATGCGTGAGGGAGACGAATGGAAAACTGCATTTAAGACAAGGTATGGTTGTATGAATGGTTAGTAATGCCATTTGGGCTTACTAATGCACCTAGTACCTTCATGAGGTTAATGAACCATATTTTGCGTGCTTTTATTGGGATTTTTGTTGTAGTATATTTTGATGACATCTTGGTTTATAGCAAAAATTTAGAGGAAATGTTCTAGTTGTTTTGCGAAATGAAAAGTTATATGCTAACCTTCAAAAATGTTCTTTTTGCACTAATCAAGTTGAGTTTCCTGGTTATATTGTTAGTGCTAAGGGAATAGCAGTTGATGAGAAGAAGGTTAAGGCTATTCGTGAATGACCAACACCAAAAACAATAACTGAGGTACGAAGCTTCCATGGTTTGGCAAGTTTCTGATGGAGACAAAGGAAGTGAACAAGTTGCCCAACAAGCTAACGATATGGATCATGCTTATCCCACTTTAGAAGATGTTGATGATCCATTATGCATCAAAGGGGGCCCAATTACAAGGGCTAAGGCTACAAAGATGAAAGAAGCACTTTATGTGCTAATTGAAGATGTGAAAGCCAAAGCGACCATTGAAGAAGGTTTGACCAAGAGCAAGTCTTACGCCTTAGTCAACCTAATTCAAGCCTTAGATGAGCTTAACTAGTATCCTTAGTCTCTTGTCTATGTAAGAAGGATATGTTAATTTTGTGGGTTCAATTTAGGCCCAATTTCTAGCTTTATTTGGGTTGTAATGGTGCCAAGAGCTCAATAGGCCTATGTAGTCTATATAGGCCTCTACTAAATGGGCTTCCTTTTGGCCTTTTAGGGTTTTTAGGTCACCCTATAGCTATAAATATAGGGGGTGGCGGCCACAACATGTAACTTTTGGCTTATTCAATCTACTACATGGTGAGGCTCTCACTTGTTGGTTCTTCATTGAACTAGAACTTATCAAGGCATCCCCTTGTGGCGTTCAAGACTTATCAACCTCCATCCAAGGTTGTGGCGTCTATCTTCTTCTTCTTCTATACCAAGGTTCGTGCTTCCTTAAGCATTGGGTGAGGTTTCTTTCTTCATTCTCCATCTTTTCGATTTAGACTATCTTTCCCTCTTTCCTCCATTTGTTGTGTGTTCTTGAGACTTTTCTCTTTGGGTTCGCATCATTTGGTATCAGAGCCTTAGTTGCTCTAAATCGATTTGGTTATCCTTTTCTTTGTGTTCTTGAGTCTCTATTTTATTTTGTTTCTTTCTTTTGCTTAGCAAGCCTTACTTGCTTTGTTGCTCAAAAAAAAAAAAAAAAGGAAAAAAAAAATTCGGCAAAAAAAAAAAGAGAAAAAAAAAGAAAAAAAAAAAAGAAAGAAAGGAAGGAGAAAGAAAAAAAAAGAAGAAGAAAAGCCAAAAAAAAAAAAGCAAAAAGAGGCTGAAAAAAAAAAAGGAAGTAGAGACTTTATTTGCAAATTTTATTTGTCATTTCCTTTCAAGTTAGCCAAGATTAAGTTCTGGCGACTTTTATTTCAGCTCTTATTTCAAGTATTCTCATTTCATTTCAAGTTAGCCTAGATTAAGTTCTGGCGACTTTCATTTCAGCTCTTATTTCAAGTACTTTCATTTTCCTTTAAGTTGCCTAGATTCAATTCTGGCAGCCTAGATTAAGTTCTGGCAACTTTCCTTTCAGCTCTTTAATTCACGTTTTGCTATCTTTCATTTCCGCATTATCCTCTATTTTGCCTAGATTCAATTCTGGCAAATTTCCTTTCAGCACTTATTTCAAGTTTTCAATTCTGCAATTTTCACTTTTTGTCTTGAATTCCTACCTTTTGTCCTAACACCCTTGGGAATCTTGATAGTCCACGAACGCTTACAAGGTATTTGCCTCAAATTCTAAGTTCAAGTTCTTTAAAGAGCTAACATTCGTGAGTTCGAGTGTTTGAGTGAAACAGGTTTTTCAATGGCGACAAGTGGAGAAGAAGGAAGACCTAGAGAATCCCTTGATCAACGTGCTTTGAGGCAACACTTGGAACGCATGGAAATCCGTTTTAGTGAGATTATGGACAGATTAGAGAAACAAGATGCTGTAATTGCAGGATTGCGACATAGACAAGTTGGTAGAGTTCCTTCACGAAGTGATAGACAATATAACCGTGTTGACCATGATGATGATGATGATGGCGTATCTGAGGACATTGATGATAGAGCTTCAAGTGGCAGATCGGATCATGCTCGAGTTAATGGTAGAAGAGGAAGGATGAATGATCATGTGGATAGAAACTTGGGAAATATCAAGATGAGGGATTCCTTCATTTCAAGGCAAAAGTGATCCTGAAGCCTATTTGGAGTGGGAAAAGAAAGTGGAATTAGTATTTGATTGTCACAACTATTCTGAAGAGAAGAAGGTAAAACTCGTTGCCATTGAATTTGTTGATTATGCAATTATTTGGTGGGATCAAATTATTCTAAGCATGAGAAGAAACAAAGAGAGACCCATTGGTAGTTGGGAGGAGATGAAGACTATTATGAGAAAGAGATTCATTCCAACACATTACTATCGGGATTTGTATCAACAGTTAGAAAGTCTCACACAAGGATCCAAGACTGCGGAGGAATACCACAAAGTGATGGAAATTGCCATGATTCGAGCCAATGTGGAGGAGGACCGAGAAGCAACCATGGCACGATTTTTACAAGGTTTAAATCAAGAAATTACAAATGTAGTGGAGTTACAACATTATGTGGAGCTTGAAGACATGGTGCATATGTCCATGAAAGTTGAAAGACAACTCAAAAAGAAGGGATCAAACAAGCATGGGGGGCAAAGTTCGCATTCGTCAAATTGGAAATCTAGTTGGAACAAAAGAGATGATAAAGTTGAATCAAAGAAAAAGCCCGATTTTCCAAAGAATAAAGATGCAAGCTCTCCATTGGTCAAGGGAAAGGAACCCCTCCAACCATCAAGAAATAGAGATATTAAATGCTTTAAGTGCTTGGGAAGGGGACATATCGCATCACAATGCCCAAACAAAAGAATCATGATTTTGAAAGAAAATGGTGACATCGAGACTGAAAGTGAGTCCGAAGATGATAGTGTCTTGCCCGCATTGTTGGAAAGTGATGAAGAGTATCCCGTTGAAGGTGAAACCCTTGTGACTAGGCGTGCTCTAAATGTGCAAGTGAAAGAAGATAATGAAGAACAACGAGACAACATATTTCATACCCGTTGTCACATCAAAGACAAGGTATGTAGTATGATTATAGATGGGGGAAGTTGCACTAATGTAGCTAGTACTATTTTGGTTGAGAAATTATGCTTACCTACCACTAAGCATCCTAGACCTTACAAACTACAATGGTTAAATGATTGCGGGGAAGTCAAGGTCAACAAGCAAGTGTTGGTTTCATTTTCCATTGGTAGATATCATGATGAGATACTTTGTGACGTAGTACCAATGCATGCAAGTCATCTACTTTTAGGAAGACCATGGCAATTTGATAGGAAGGTCATGCATGATGGGTTTAAAAATAAGTATTCTTTTATGATGCATGGTAAACATGTAACTCTTGTACCATTGACTCCTAAGCAAGTATATGAAGATCAATTGAGGATCAAAAATGAGAGTGAAAAAAGAAAAGAGTGTGAGAAAAAAGAAAATGAGAAAAAGAAAAAGAATGGAAAAGAAAAAGAGTGTGAGAAAAGAAAAGGTTATCCTTTGGTATCAGAGCCTTGGTTTCTCTAAATCGATTTGGTTATCCTTTTCTTATTGTTCTTGAGTTTCTATTGTATTTTTGTTTCTTTTCTTTTGCTTAGCAAGCCTTACTTGCTTTGTTGCTCAAAAAAAAAAAGAGGAAAAATAAATTCGGCCAAAAAAAAAAAGAAAAAAATAAGAAGCAAAGAAAGGAAGGAAGAAAGAAAAAAAAAGAGAACAAAGGCCAAAACAAAAAAAAAAGAATTAAAAGAGGCTGAAAAAAAAAGAAGAAGGAAGTAGAGACTTTGTTTGTAATTTAATTTTCTCATTTCCTTTCATGTATTCTCATTTCATTTCAAGTTAGCCTAGATTAAGTTCTGGCAACTTTAATTTCAGCTCTTATTTCAAGTATTCTCATTTCATTTCAAGTATTCTAAAATGACTCATTTTATTCCTTGTAAGAAAATAGATGATCCTAACCATATTGTTGATCTCATTTTTAGGGATATAGTACGACTACGTGGAATACCGAAAAGTATAGATTCAGATCGTGATGCAAAGTTTCTAAGCTACTTTTGGAAGACACTATGGGGCAAGTTGGGAACAAAGTTGTTGTTTTCTACAACGTGTCATCCACAAACAGATGGACAAACTGAGGTAGTAAATCGAACCTTAGTTACATTATTAAGAGCTATAATTCAAAAGAATTTAAAAGGTTGGGAAGATTGTTTACCACATGTTGCATATAATAGATCTATACATTCTGCTACTAAGTGTTCTGCTTTTGAAGTGGTATATGGTTTCAATCCGCTAACTCCTTTGGATTTGTCACCTTTGCCTATCTCTGAGTAAGCTGGTTTGGATGGTACAACGAAAGCTGAATTTGTGAGGCAAATTGAAAAAAAGACTAAACAATATGCTACGCAAGCCAACAACGTATGAAAGAAAATAATCTTTGAACCCGGTGATTGGGTTTGGGTTCATATGAGAAAGGAGAAATTTCCTACTAAACGTCGTACTAAGTTCCATCCAAGAGGCGATGGACCATTTCAAGTCGTGGCACGAATCAATGATTAGCCTACAAGCTTGACTTACCGGTTGAGTATAATGTAAGTTCCACATTTAATGTTTCTGATCTCTCTCCCTTTGATGTCGGTAATCATGATTCGAGAACGAATCCTTTTGAGGATAGGGGGAATGATGGAGTCAAAGGAAGTGAACAAGTGGCCCAACAAGCTAACAATATAGATCTTGCTCAACCCACTCTAGAAGATGTTGATGATCGATTATGCTTCAATGGAGGCCCAATTACAAGGGCTAAGGCTACAAAGATGAAAGAAGCACTTAATGTGCTAATTGAAGATGTGAAAGCCAAAGCTACCATTGAAGAAGGTTTGACTAAGAGCAAGTCATACAGCTTAGTCAACCTAATTCAAGCCTTAGATGAGCTTAACAAGTCACTTAAGTCCCTAGTCTATGTAAGAGGGATATGTTGATTTTGTTGGTTCAAGTTAGGCCCAATTTCTAGCTTTATTTGGGTTATAATGGTGCCAAGAGCTCAATATAGCTATGTAGTCTACTTAGGCCTCTACTAAATGAGTTTCCTTTTGGCCTTTTAGGGTTTTTAGGTCATCCTATAGCTATAAATTAAGCGGGTAGCGGCCACAACATGTAACTATTGCTTATTTCAATCTACTACATGGTGAGACTCTCACTTGTTGGTTCTTCATTGAACTAGAACTTATCAAGGCATCCCCTTGTGATGCGAACCCAAAGGGAAGAAGTCTTAAGAAAGAGAGAAAGATAGTCTAAATCAAAAAGTTGGAGAATGAAAGAAAGAAACCTCGACCCAATGCTTAAGGAAGCACGAACCTTGGTATAGAAGAAGAAGAAGATAGATGCCACAACCTTGAATGGAGGTTGATAAGTCTTGAACGCCACAAGGGGATGCTTTGATAAGTTCTAGTCCAATGAAGAACCAACAAGTGAGAGCCTTACCATGTAGTAGATTGAATATGTCAAAACTTACATGTTGTGGCCGTCACCCCCTTAATTTATAGGGTGACCTAAAAACCCTAAAAGGCCAAAAGGAAGCCCATTTAGTAGGCCTATGTAGACTACATAGCCATATTGTGCTCTTGGCACCATTACAACCCAAATAAAGCTAGAAATTGGGCCTAAATTGAACTCACAAAATTAACATATCCTTCTTACGTAGTCAAGAGACTTAAGTGACTAGTTAAGCTCATCTAAGGCTTGAATTAGGTTGACTAAGCCGTATGACTTGCTCTTGGTCAAACCTTCTTCAATGGTAGCATTGGCTTTCGCATCTTCAATTAGCACATTAAGTGCTTCTTTCATCTTTGCCCTTGTAATTGGGCCTCCTTTGATGTATAATGGATCATCAACATCTTCTAGAGTGGGTTGAGCATGATCCATATCGTTAGCTTGTTGGGCAACTTGTTCACTTCCTTTGACTTTAATGAAGGAAGCTAAAGGGACAACAACCTCTTTATATTCATGGGATGAGTATTAAAGAGTTTCTTGACATTTGGATGGTAGCTTAGTCTTTTTCCCTTCCTCTTTTCCTCCTCTTCTCCGTCTTTGGCCGAAACTCTATTTTGGGGTTCTTCGTGTCTCTGCGAACTACCTCAAGTTGCTAGCACAACTAAGGTAGTTCTTCTCCAAAGTTGAGAGATTGTGTTCGTGTGGATACGCATAGAGGCACGGACGCTTGAACGTACAAGAGATCCGGCGTACCTTGGATGTGCGGGATAAACAAAGGGCACGCATCAAAGGTATATCTATATGATAAGTTGCTGTAGATCAACATTGTACGAGTTTTCTTTCGCATGGATCGCTCGAGAGATCTTGTTTCCGCTGCGGGTTTTTTGTTTATGTCGCCAGGAGATCCCAACAAGACCATCCTTAATGCTGAACAAGAAGAAGAAACCATCACCTCCACCAGAGCCAAATCAAAAAGATCACATAGTTTGCTTCGGGTATAATGAGAAGGGACATTACAAGGATAAATGTCCAATGGATAAGAAAAAGTTAACTTCTAAACCTAAGTCAATTCCTTTGAATTCTAACTTAGGTTGTAGGTGATGGAGACAAAGGAAGTGAACAAGTTGCCCAACAAGCTAACGATATGGATCATGCTCAACCCACTCTAGAAGATGTTGATTATCCATTATGCGTCAAAGGGGCCCAATTACAAGGGCTAAGGCTAAAAAGATGAAAGAAGCACTTAATGTGCTAATTGAAGATGTGAAAGACAAAGCGACCATTGAAGAAGGTTTGACCAAGAGCAAGTCTTACGGCTTAGTCAACCTAATTCAAGCCTTAGATAAGCTTAACTAGTATCCTTAGTCTCTTGTCTATGTAAGAAGGATATGTTAATTTTGTGGGTTCAATTTAGGCCCAATTTCTAGCTTTATTTGGGTTGTAATGGTGCCAAGAGCTCAAGATGGCTATGTAGTCTACATAGGCTTCTACTATATGAGCTTCCTTTTGGCATTTTACGATTTTTAGGTTACCCTACGTTGTCTATATAGGCCTCTACTAAATGGGCTTCATTATGGTCGTTTAGGGTTTTTAGGTCACCCTATAGCTATAAATATAGGGGGTGGCGGCCACAACATGTAACTTTTGGCTTATTGAATTTACTACATGGTGAAGCTCTCACTTGTTGGTTCTTCATTGAACTAGAACTTATCAAGGCATCCCCTTGTGATTTTCAAGACTTATCAACCTCCATCCCAAGGTTGTGTCGTCTATCTTCTTCTTCTTCTATACCAAGGTTCGTGCTTCCTTAAGCATTGGGTCGAGGTTTCTTTCTCTCTCCATCTTTTCGATTTACTCTATCTTTCTCTTTTTCTTCCATTTGTTATGTGTTCATGAGAATTCTTGTCATTGGGTTCTCATCATTTAGTATCAGAGCCTTAGTTTCTCTAAATCGATTTGGTTATCCTTTTCTTTGTGTTCTTGAGTTTCTATCGTATTTTTGTTTCTTTTCGTTTGCTTAGCAAGCCTTACTTGCTTTGTTGCTCAAAAAAAAAGGAGGAAAAAAAATTCAGCCAAAAAAAAAGAAAGAAAAAAAAAGAATCAAAGAAAGGAAGGAAGAAAAAAAAGAAGAAGAAAAGGCAAAACAAAAAAAAAAAAAAAGAAGCAAAAGAGGCTGAAACAAAAAGAAAAAAAAAGAGAAGGAAGTAGAGACTTTGTTTGCAAAGTTGTTTTCTCATTTCCTTTCAAGTATTCTCATTTCATTTCAAGTTAGCCTAGATTAAGTTCTGGCAACTTTCATTTCCGCAAACAGATGGACAAACTGAGGTAGTAAATATAACCTTAGCTACTTTATTAAGAGCTATCATTCAAAAGAATTTAAAATGTTGGGAAGATTGTTTACCACATGTTGAATTTGCATATAATAGATCTATACATTTTGCTACTAAGTGTTCACCTTTTGAAGTGGTATATGGTTTCAATCCACCAACTCCTTTGGATTTATCACCTTTGCCTATCTCTGAGCATACTAGTTTGGATGGTACAAAGAAAGCTAAATTTGTGAGGCAAATGCACGAGAAAGCAAGGATGCAAATTGAAAAGAAGACTGAACAATATGCTACGCAAGCCAACAAGTGACGAAAGAAAATAATCTTTGATCCCGGTGATTGGGTTTGGGTTCATATGAGAAAGGAGAGATTTCCTGCTAAACGTCGTACTAAGTTGCATCCAAAAGGAGATGGACCATTTCAAGTCGTGGCGCGAATCAATGATAATGCCTACAAGCTTGACTTGTCGGGTGAGTATAATGTGAGTTCCACATTTAATGTTTCTGATCTCTCTCCCTTTGATGTAGGTGATCAAGATTTGAGGACGAATCCTTTTGAGGAGAGGGGGAATGATGGAGACAAAGGAAGTGAACAAGTTGCCCAACAAGCTAACGATACGGATCATGCTCAACCCACTCTAGAAGATGTTGATGTCCATCAAAGGAGGCCCAATTACAAGGGCTATGGCTAAAAATATGAAAGAAGCACTTAATGTGCTAATTGAAGATGTGAAGGCCAAAACTACTATTGAAGAAGGTTTCACCAAGAGCAAGTTATACGGCTTAGTCCACCTAATTCAAGCCTTAGATGAGCTTAGCTAGTCTCCTTAGTCTCTTGTCTATGTAAGAAGGAAATGTTAATTTTGTGGGTTCAATTTAGGCCCAATTTCTAGCTTTATTTGGGTTGTAATTGATACGAACCCCACCAACAGACGTGATAGAACCCGAGACAAAGATGGATAGATCCCCAAGAACAAGATGACAAGAGTTTGAGCCTTTACCCGCAACCAAGACTGGCACAAACAAAGACTACGAAAGAAGGAAACGCCACACCAAGATGGTGATAAGTTTCGGTAGTTGAACGCCACGAGATAGACATGATAAGTTCAGAAGTTATTTTTAACAATTTCGGTCAAGGGTGCAGCTAAAGTGCTAAAATTCATAACAACCCTTCTGTAGAAACTTGCCAAACCATGAAATCTACGTACCTCATTTATTATTTTGGTGTTGGCCAATAACGAATAGCCTTAACCTTCTTCTAATCAATAGCTATTCCCTTAGCACTAACAATATAACCAAGAAACTCAATCTGATTAGTGCAAAAAGAACATTTTTGAAGGTTAGCATATAACTTTTCATTTCGTAAAACAATTAGAACATTTTGTATATGTTGTAGATGCTCCTCTAAATTTTTGCTATAAATCAGGATGTCATCGACATATACTACGACAAAATTTCCAATAAAAGCACCAAAATATGGTTCATTAACCTCATGAAAGTACTAGGTGCATTAGTAAGCCCAAATGGCATGACTAACCATTCGTACAAACGATACCTAGTCATAAATACAGTTTTCCATTCGTCTCCCTCACGCATGGGAATTTGATGATAGCTCAACTTCAAATAATTTTAAGAAAAAATGCGAGAACCATGAAGTTCATATCGTTTAATCTAGGAATAGGATGACAATACTTTACCGTAATCTTGTTGATAGCTCTACAATCAACTCACATTCTCCATATTCCCTTTTTTCTCAGACTCAATCTTTCTCGGACATACCCTTTTTTCATCAACTATTAAACTTGCCTTTGAAGTTCTTTTTATCTCAGTAGGGTTACAACTATAGGCTGGCCGATTAGGAATTGTAGCTCCAGGGATGAAATCAATTTGGTGCTCTATTCCTCTATGCGGTGGCAATCCATCAGGAACCTCATCAGGAAATACATCATCAAATTCCTGCAAAAGAGATCTAGGCAAAGTGGGGTTAAGTTCGTTAATGTTAATCGGCCTCCTTGTACAAAAGTACAATCATTGGCTATGAAGCATAAAACACTCTCTTAACCTCTCTTTCTTTTGCATAAAAGCTACCTTTTTTACTCTCTTGCTCTTGAATTTTTCTTTCCCTTTCATTCTTTTTTCCACTCATCTCATCCTCACCTTTTCTTTTCTCGCACCCTTTTTCTTTTCCATTCTTTTTATTTTTTCTCACACTCTTTTCTTTTTTCACTCTAAAATTTTATCCCCAATTGATCTTCATATACTTGCTTAGGAGTCAATGGTACAAGAGTTACATGATTACAATGCATCATAAACGAATACTTATTTTTAAACCCATCATGCATGACCTTCCTATCAAATTGCTATGGTCTACCTAAAAGTAAATGACTTGCATGCGGCACTACATGACAAAGTATCTCATCATGATATCTAGCAATGGAAAATGAAACCAACACTTGGTTGTTGACCTTGACTTCCCCGCAATTATTCAACCATTGTAGTTTATAAGGTCTAGGATGCTTAGTGGTAGGTAAGCATAATTTCTCAACTAAAATAGTACTAGCTACATTAGTGCAACTTCCCCCATCTATAATCATACTACATACCTTGTCTTTGATGTGGCAACAAGTATGAAATATGTTGTCTCGTTGTTCTTCATTATCTTCTTTCACTTGCACATTTAGAGCAAGCCTAGTGACAAGGGCTTCACCTTCAACGAGATACTTTTCTGCATCACTTTCCAATAATGGGGGCAAGACACTATCATCTTCGGACTCACTCTCAGTCTCGATGTCACCATTTTCTACAAAAACATAATTCTTTTGTTTGGACATTGTGATGCGATAAGTCCCCTTCACAAGCACTTTATGCATTTAATATCTCTATTTCTTGAAGGTTGGAGGGGTTCTTTGCCCTTGACCAATGGGGAGCTTGCATCTTTATAGTTTGGAAATCGGGCTTTTTCTTTGATTCAACATTATCATCTCTTTTTTTCCAACTAGATTTCAAGTTGACGGATTAGAATATTGCCCTTGACCCATGCTTGATTGATCCCTTCTTTTTGAGTTGTCTTTCAACTTTCATGGACATAAGCACCATGTCTTCAAGCCCCACATAATGTTGCAACTCCACTACATTTCAATTTCTTGATTTTAACCTTGTAAAAATCGTGCTATGGTTGCTTCTCGGTCCTCCTCCACATTGGCTCGAATCATGGCAATTTCCATCTCTTTGTGGTATTCCTCCACAGTCTTGGATCCTTGTGTGACTTTTGTAACCGTTGATATAAATCCCGATAGTAATGTGTTGGAATGAATCTCTTTCTCATAATAGTCTTCATCACCTCCCAACTGCCAACGGGTCTCTCTTTGTTTCTTCTCCTGCTTAGAATAATTTGATCCCACCAAATAATTGCATAATCAACAAATTCAACGGCAGCGAGTTTTACCTTCTTCTCTTCAGAATAGTTGTGACAATCAAATACTAATACCACTTTTTTCCCACTCCAAATAGGCTTCAGGATCACTTTTGCCTTGAAATGAAGGAATCTTCATCTTGATATTTCCCAAAGTTTCTATCCACATGATCATTCATCGTTCCTCTTCTACCACCAACTCGAGCATGATCCGATCTGCCTCTTGAAGCTCTATCATCAATGTCCTCAGATACGCCATCATCATCATCATCATGGTCACCATGGTTATATTGTCTAGCACTTCGTGTAGGAACTCTACCAACTTGGCTATGTAGCAATCCTACAACTACAGCATCTTGTTTCTATAATCTGTTCATAATCTGACTAAAACGGATTTCCATGCGTTCCAAGTGTTGTCTCAAAGCTCGTTGATCAAGGGATTCTCTAGGTTTTGCTTCTTCTCCACTTGTCGTCGTTGAACAACCTATTTCACTCAAACACTTGACACACGAATGTTAGCTCTTTAAAGAACTTGAACTTAGAATTGAGGCAATTCCTTGTATGCGTTCGTGGACTATGAAAATTTCCAAGGGTGTTTTGATAAAAGATAGGGATTCAAGACGAAAAAGTGCAAATTGCATAATTGAAAACATGAAGTAAGTGCTAAAAGGAAATTTGCCAGAATTGAATTTAGGCAAAATTGAGGATAATGTGGAAATGAAAGATGGCAAAACGTGAATTATAGAGCTGAAAGGAAAGTTGCCAGAACTTGATCAAGGCTGCCAGAATTGAATCTAGGCAAACTTATAAGAAATGAGAGTACTTGAAATAAGAGCTGAAAGGAAAGCTGCCAGAACATAATCTAGGCTACCAGAATTGAATCTAGTCAAACTTTAAAGGAAATGAGAATATTTGAAATAAGAGCTGAAATGAAAGTTGCCAGAACATAATCTTGGTTGCCAGACTTGAATCTAGGCAAATTTTGAAGGAAATGAGAAAAATAAATATGCAAACAGTCTCTACATACTTTTTTTCCCCAGCCTCTTTTGCTGTTTTTTTTGTTTCGGCTTTTCTCTTTTTTTTCCTTCTTTCTTACTTCCTTTCTTTGCTTTTTTTTTGGCCAATTTTTTTCCCTCCTCTTTTTTTTTTGTTGAGCAACAAAGCAAGTAAGGCTTGCTAAGAAAAGGAAAATATACAAAAATAAGATAGAGACTCAAGAACACAAAGAAAAGGATAACCAAATCGATTTAGAGAAACTTGACTCTGATACCAAATGATGCAAACCCAATGAGAAGAAGTCTCAAGAACACACAACAAATGGAAGAAAGGGAGAAAGATAGTGTAAATCGAAAAGATGGAGAATGAAAGGAAGAAACCTTGACCCAATGCTTAAGGAAGCACGAACCTTGGTATAGAAGAAGAAGAAGATAGACGCCACAACCTTGGGATGGAGGTTGATAAGTCTTGAATGCCACAAGGAGATGCCTTGATAAGTTCTAGTTCAATGAAGAACCAACAAGTGAGAGCCTCACCATGTAGTAGATTGAATAAGCCAAAATTACATGTTGTGGCCGCCACCCCCTATATTTATAGCTATAGGGTGACCTAAAAACCCTAAAAGGCCAAAAGAAAGCCCATTTAGTGGAGGCCTATGTAGACTACATAGGCCTATTGAGCTCTTGGCACCATTACAACCCAAATAAAGCTAGAAATTGGGTCTAAATTGAACCCTCATCTCTTTTGTTCCAACTAGATTTCCAAGTTGACGAATGAGAACTTTGCCCCACATGCTTGTTCGATCCCTTCTTTTTGATTTGTCTTTCAACTTTCATGGACATATGCACCATGTCTTCAAGCTCCACATAATGTTGCAACTCCACTACATTTGCAATTTCCTGATTTAAACCTTGTAAAAATCGTGCCATAGTTGCTTCTCGGTCCTCCTCCACATTGGCTCGAATCATGGCAATTTCCATCTCTTTGTGGTATTCCTCCACAGTCATGGATCCTTGTGTGAGACCTTGTAACCGTTGATACAAATCCCGATAGTAATGTGTTGGAATGAATCTCTTTCTCATAATAGTCTTCATCTCCTCCCAACTACCAACGGGTCTCTCTTTGTTTCTTCTCCTGCTTAGAATAATTTGATCCCACCAAATAATTACATAATCAACAAATTCAACGGCAGCGAGTTTTACCTTCTTCTCTTCAGAATAGTTGTGACAATCAAATACTAATTCCACTGTCACGCCCCGAGGGGTCGCTTGACCGATACGGATCGGCCAGCTTCCCCTACGCCCGGCGGACAATTCACATACTCAAGACCAAAACACCAAACCAGCGTACAAACCAAGGAAGTCGTGCATACCGGTATGACTAACAACAAAGTCCAAAGACATAAGGGCCTCCACGGCACACAAAAGTACAACCAAATCGAAATAAGAACACAGCGGAAGATAATAAAACGAATACACAGTACCGACACTCAAAACAGGAACTATAAATCAAAGAAAAACATCTCGACGCAAGGTGATGGGACTGGCAGTGGACCCTCCCGGCGATCAACCTGAAATAAAAACAAGGAGCTACGGGGTGAGTTCATAGAACTCAGCTGATAACTCATATAAATGCAAGATAGTCTAAGCTAGCAATAGAGATACAACTATCAAGATATCACAGGTACTATCCATACTAAATAAAGCAAATCCGAGTAGTAGAACGAACATACCAGCGATGCAGGGAAATCAAGACCATGAAAAAGGGTCTCCTGAATGTGCATGTCAATCATGTGCAACAACCACATACAGCAATTGTAAAGAAATACGTATGCACATGGTGCAATGACATGGTCACCTCTGTCGCCGGTCAGACATCGTCACCTGTGTACGGGAGGAAGCTGAGCGGGGGCCAACCTCCAGCGTAGAGCTGTGACTCCATCAGTACTCGACCCATCCGGGGGAAAATCATCCCCTACCCCGTATAATAGAGTGATCGAGTAGACGGTATGCTGTCGGTGTAACACCCCTACCCCATGACATATCCGGGTAGCCATCCCTACTCCTGGTCATCATCCGTAGAACTGGGGGGATATCTCTATCTGAGTGTTACACCCACCCCATGTGATATGGGGGAGAAATCTCTCTCTCATCTCCTGGTATTAGGGCAACTCAAGGAGGGACCCCTGCCTGCTACCACGCTCCGGTTCACTAACCCATGAGTGCATGAGCGGAGCAGCACAGGGCATCCTACCCATACTCCGTCAACCACTAACCCATGAATGGCCGTATGGGTAGGTCAGTATGACTGTCGACCTAGCCTACCCAACAATGGGCCCCTAGTCGACAGTGATGCAAGGTGCACGATGATGCATGACGACAGTCACCACAGCATCTACTATCTAATCCACCTATATCAACATGATATGCAAGGATCACATACAATTATGCTCCATATCCTAAATCCTAGAGGGTATCAGTATCACATATCAGGTCTAATATATATATCATAGTAACGGAAAACAGATACACGCAAATAATACCCTATCGCTAATCCTAGCATATCAAGCATATAAGGCTGTGACTATCTAGGAGATAAGTCAGAGGTACCCGCCTCAGTACGACGAAGTCCGTGTGCGTAAGAACCCCCTGTCCAGAAATAGTCTCCACAGCGAGATCACCAAGTCAATGCCTTGCATCCATCATAATAATCTTAGCTTTATACACAGATAAAAAGCTAATCAAATAACTCCCTAAATCAAATTAGGGTTAACCTAGACTTGGTAGTCATTTAATAAAACTTTAAATCCACCGACCGATTCCTACTCGTTGGATCTAAGTTGGATTCAAGCCTAGCTTAAGCCCAACTCATCTCCAATCCAATCTAGCTAGGATAGGTTTGCTAAACCCAACTTCAAACCTAACCTTACCCACTTGATTCCCATCTAACCTAGCTTCTAAAATCCCAACATCACTCTAAGAACCTGTCAAGAATGCTGGAAACCCTGTTGAATCATAGCTCCAAACCTTGATCCAAACATCCTGCTGATACAACCACCTTCATAGCCAAATTCTGATCGTTTAGACACGACAACACAACATAGATACAATCCAAACACAGCAGGAAAATCAAGATATCCTCATATATCACAACCGCACCATCACAAGCTCGTAGACGCTAGGGAAACAAGAACGGAAAGCAATAGAAACAAATTCCAGAATCGACAGAGATCAGAGTATCAACTCACCAATCCTGAGCGAAGGCCAACCCAATCCGACTGATACACTGAGAGTAGGTAGTGAAAAAGGATCACTCGTCGAAACCCTAAATTCGCAAAGTAATCTTGAAATCAGAAATCGATCGGAATCATACTCGAACAGATCTAACCTAGATCATTCTCATACACTTACGATTCCTTACCTGGGTTACTAGTCGATCCCCTCGCGTCCCAAGCAGAGCGAGGAAGAAAAACCAAAGCAGCCCACTCCACTGCCCTTTCAGATCAGCGATCACACAGCCCACCTAATCGCACACCAGAACCAACGAGTTCTTCTCCGATCCGAGCTCACCTCACGCTCGCAATCGCCCCCTCAAACACCAGCCCTAAATCCAAATGGTGACCAGATTACCAAGGGAAAAAGAGGAAAGATCAGGGAGATCAGCCAACCCTTACCTGAACTCGATCCGCTTGCAGATCTCCGGAACAGATACCCGGCCAGCCCTCACTCGTCGATAAGAGCAAGCAGAAGCAGTCGCCGGCTCTCGGATGGCCTCGCGGGGAGGAGTACCCGCGACTCGTTGATCCGGAGCAAGGTAGAGGAGGGAGGGGATCGAAGCTTCCTCCAGTGGCTCCGATCGCCCTCGCAGAGATGGAGAGCGCCTCCTTCGACGAAGCCAGAAGAGAAGAAGACGAAGTGTGGAAGGAAGTCGGGGAAGGTGCGGCGCTCGTGTGCTGCCACGGAAAGGAAGCGAGACTTATAAGTGCCCTACCCATCTTGCATTTTAGTCCCTCTGTTTCCAAAATTTCCATCTGAGCCCTTAAGTTAGGACCATTAGCATTTAAGCCCCTCAGGTTTTGATATTTAACATTCTCCCCCACTAATACAAATTTGGTCCCCAAATTTCGATACCACTAATAGTAGGTACTAATAGCAATATATATATATGAAATACAAATGCTGAACTGTACTAAATAGTACATACCTCAGTCGAACAAATGGGGATATCGAGCTCGGATAGTGTCCTTGAGCTCCCAGGTAGCCTCTGCATCCGAATGATGCTGCCATCCGACTCTAACTAGCCGGATCGTCTTGTTCCGTAGCTGACGCTCCCGGAAACCCAGAATCCGTACAGGTATCTCCTCATAAGTGGCGTCAGGCTGGAGCGTAACAGGCACCTCAGATAATATATGAGTGGGGTCTGGTACGTACCGTCTCAACATGGAAACATGGAACACGTCGTGAACGCCGGCCAAAGATGGTGGAAGTGCTAGGCGGTAAGCTACAGCTCCAATCCTCTCCAGAATCTGGAACGGACCGATATACCGTGGAGCTAGCTTACCTCTGAGACCAAATCGTTTCACCCCTTTCGTGGGTGAAACTCGAAGAAATACATGATCGCCGACAGAGAACTCTAAGGGTCTGCGCCTCCGATCAGCATAGCTCTTCTGACGATCCTGTGCCACGGATAATCTCCGTCTGATAGTCCGTACTAACTCTGCCTCATGCTGAACTCTCTGGGGTCCCAGTAGCTGAGTCTCTCCAACCTCATCCCAAAGAATGGGTGTCCTGCATGCCCTACCGTACAACGCCTCAAACGGTGCCATCTGTATCGCCGAATGAAAGCCGTTGTTGTAGGCAAACTCCACCAAATGTAGGTGATCCTCCCAACTGCCCCCAAAGTCCATCACACACGAGCGCAATAAGTCCTCCAAAGTCTGGATAGTACGCTCAGACTGACCATCTGTCTGGGGATGAAAAGCTGTGCTGAGACGGAGCTCTGTGCCTATGGCCCTCTGCAAACTCTGCCAGAACCGAGATGTGAAACGCGGATCCCTATCTGAGATAATACTCAACGGAACTCCGTGCAACCTGACTATCTCTCGGCAATACAACTCGGCCAGTCGATCAAGGGAGTCTGTCCTCCGGATAGCTAAGAAATGTGCAGATTTGGTTAGTCGGTCCACGACTACCCAAATCGCATCATGGCCCCTCCTAGTCCTCGGCAAGCCCACGACAAAATCCATAGTGATGTGCTCCCACTTCCACTCGGGAATGGGAATACTCTGAAGGAGTCCAGCAGGTCTCTGGTGCTCTGCCTTCACCTGCTGGCAGACGAGACATCTAGCTACAAAATCCGCGATGTCCCTCTTCATGCCGTTCCACCAGTAGGAACGTCTCAGATCACGATACATGCGAGTGCCACCCGGATGGATAGCAAAACGTGATCGGTGGGCCTCCCGTAGCAGCTCCTCCATGACAGGATGCGCCTCTGGCACGCATAGCCTCCCTCGGAAGTACAGAATACCCTCCTCATCAAGTGAAAAATCCGACTGCTCGCCTGAAATCGCCTGACTTCCCAGAAACTGAATGTGCTGATCACTGATCTGAGCCTCCCTGATCCTCGTCCTGATCTCTGACTGAGCCATCAAAGTCACTAGCAACCCTCGCTCTGTCCGAGACTGCTCCTCTAACCCCAGCTCAGAGAAACTCTGAATCAGATCTGTGACCATCACTCTGTGGCAGGCCAAGGTAGCTCTGGACTTCCGACTGAGTGCGTCGGCGACCACATTAGCTTTACCAGGATGGTAGCTAATGGTACAGTCATAATCCTTCAGAAACTCTATCCACCTCCTCTGTCGAAGGTTCAGCTCTCGCTGAGTGAATAGGTACTGAAGGCTCCGGTGGTCGGTGAAGATCTCGAAGGTAATCCCGTAGAGATGGTGCCTCCAGATCTTCAGTGCAAATATGATGGCTGCTAACTCCAAATCGTGGACGGGGTAGTTCCTCTCATGCTCCTTCAGCTGCCGAGAAGCATAAGCAACCACCTGTCCGGCTGCATAAGTACTG